>JAECUM010040779.1:0-48746 GCA_016617855.1 Megalonaias nervosa
CATAGCTGCCAACTGTCCCGTTTTTTCCATATTTGTCCCGTATTTTGGACCTGAATACGGGTGTACGTTTTTTTATGTGCAAAAAATACGTTTTTTAATTTAAAAAAATAATAAAAAATGTCCTTGCAATTTTCAGTTTAGAACGGGCACTCGGTTCCATTCTGATAGAAATGTATTGAATGTATATAAGAATACAGTTCTACAATGTGATTGGTTTATTCGAAATTGAGGCTACCATGCCTGTCTTTATCCGCCATATTGGATTTCGCAATCAGTTACCGCTAATCACTGTATATCATCTTCGTAATATTCAGCTTCTAATCATGTTGAATAGGAAAGCAGAATATTCAGAATTTTCTCCAGGAAAGACAAGACAACAGAACTGGAAGGACAATTGTGCTGTCTTGTTTAGATTTGTGAAACCATCTAGTAAAGGAGAAGTCTTAACGTTTTGCAAATTGTGTAATGTGAGTTCGCTATTGGGCATGGAGGAACACATGAGCACGAAAAAGTTAATAAACATCAGCTTGCTGCTTCATCATACGCAGCTCAGCCTGCACTAGGACGTATATAAATACCAGAGAGAACCTTGATGTTTTTCGATCGAAATTCAGTTTATTAAATTACTTTTAGAAATGAAACTTCCTCTTTCAGTTACTAGTGTTGCTGGCGATATATTTTGCACACGTTTTCCAGACAGTAAAATCACAAAGGATTACTCATATGCTAGAACGAAAATAGTTAAGTAAGAAAATCGTACAAAATTCAGATCATCAATGACAGACGGTACGTTGGAATCGATAATGATTATTAAAAAAAAAACAAGGTGTGGAAAAGGCTCCTATAAACAGTCTGTGTCTGAGTGTGCTGCACTCTTGCACATTCTGAATGGGCACCAGAATGGAATAGGGTGCCCATACAGAAGGTGCAAGTGTGCAACACATGCATCTTTGACATTAAATAATTATGTAAGGCACTGACCTACTTTACTGATGGTTGTATATGTTGTAAATAGTTACATATGCATTCAAATTTTTAAAAATCAGTATTTGTTCCTGAAAATCGGTATTTTTGTCATAAGCAGTCAGTATTTTTTACGGTGGGTGGGGGTGGGATTGGCAGCTATGCCAAGGAACACTGAAGCAATCAACCTGGGCAGGTCTAGGTGAGTATCAAATATGTGACTTGTGGATTATGAGTCTGATGCTCTATCAACTGAGTTACCATGTCTCCCATTAGGACCAGGATGGTGGACATTTTGAACTCCTGAAGATAACTGTAGATTTACATGGACAGACTCCCCGTCTCGTTTATATCCCTGCTCAGGCTGCTTCACCTGCAAATTTATAGCAGCCATTACAAGAGGCATTTTATGCTACTTAGAGCCTAGCCTTAAGAGTATATACTTGGTGGTCCATTAACAAGACATTTCCATCACTTTTCCCAGCTGTACACTCTGTACCAGTCCCACAACATAGGTGATGCACACAGTGAACACCTGGAATCCTTTGTTGACTGCCTGATGTTTCACCTGCTCAGTTACATACTAAATACCTCACAGGTGTTTATCTTGTCCCACTTCAGGGTTAATTAAAGTCTTTGTCTTTCAGCCAGTAAAATCTGGAATCTAATGTTGAACAGCGATTGTAGCTTCTGAGGTAGATTGTAAAAACAGTGACGTAAAAAAATTCTCGTTATAAATTCATTATAGTACCTCTGCTTTGAGATCATAGAAAAGAATGTTTGAAATTTTTTTTCTGCCAACTTTTCATGTTCTTTCATACCATTCCACCGCAATGTATGTATATATGTATGTATGTATGTCATCGTTATAAGCCATGGGAGTTGATCCGCTAAGTTCCTTTATCACTCAGGCCTTCTTCTGAGATTTCCTTGCTTTACAGCAGTATCCATAAACAAAAATAAGTCCTCAAGAAGAGAAGTTAACAATCTCCTACACCTCGAGTGCCAGTTGTACAAGTTGATAAGTGAATATGCTTGGAAGAGAAACTTTTGAGCAGTGAAAGATCATGTTGGGTTACAACATTAGGAAAATGTTAATGAAATTTCTGAGGAATATGCATAAACCCATCAGTATTTAGCCAACCGCTTTTAAATAGTTAATTATGTTTATTAATCAGAAATAAGGAAAGCATAGCACATGCAGTCATGGGTGATATAGATGTGTAGGGGATTGATGCATCTTGCTTTTTACAATGGTATGTATGTATGCAGATGCAGTGCTCCAACTACAAAGAAACAGTATATGCTTCACTCCTCGTCACCATTAAGGGTTACTGTTCTAACATCTTGGACACACTTTGACAACACAGAAGGCAGGACATGGGCAAAAATAAGGACCTCTCCAGCCTTCTGACCATTGTTTTCTCCAGAACAATAGCTTTAGTCCTGTGTCCAGGTGGAAGCAACCATGTGTTCTGACATGCAGAGCATGGCACATTTAAAACCCAGTCCAGACATTCAATGACTCTCTCACATTTGAGACTTGTTTTTAGTCCCACAGGCTACTGCATGTGGAACCAGTGAGCTAATTTGCATATTGGTCAGCCTCAGCTATCTGCAGCTCCATCAGGAAGTTTGGCTTCTCATGAGAGCCTGGATTTTGTTGTCCACGACAGCCTCCCACATATGGGCAACAGGTTTTATTTACATCATTAAGCCTCTTTCTTCCTCAGACCCTTCCTCCCAAGGGCATGTACATGACCCTGCAGAACTAGGGCATATTACAAGACCCTGCAGAACTGTGAAGTGTTTGTGCATTGAGTTGATCAGAAGAAGGAGATCTCGATTATTCGTCCCTCAGCTAGGTAGGGATTACTTTTCTGCACAGGTACATTCATCCTGCATATGTTGGGTTATATTTTCAGCATACAGAGAATTAACCAGGATTAGCTGAGTTTCTTGCACATTTCAGCTCATGAAGTTATGGAGGTCACCACAGGCATAGCATTAGAGTGAACCTACTCCATTATCTCCAATTTCACCATAATACAAGGAATGAGGTGGATGTCAGAAGACGACATTTCCTAGCTTCCTTTTCAGACCTCTCATCCTAAGAGCTCAGTTTGGCCTGACATGGCAAGAAACAGCAGCGCAGTAAGGGTACCTTTCCAGGTCCCTGGCAACTTTGTACATGTCATAATGCAAATCACTCTACTTATTTTATATATGTGGGAGCAAAAATATTGTCACATGACCTGTGTATAAGTATCCCAAAATGTATGTTAGAGTTATGCCAATATGTATGTATGTATGTTACAATGGTAATTCAGTGGTTCTCATCATGGATGCCCCCAGGACAGATGGTCACCATCTTCATGTGGCTAGAATCCCACGACACTAATGAGTTTGTGTTCAAAACTACACCATGGGACATTTGCCATCTAACGTGGTAGGCATATTAGTCGGTATACCTCTAGCTAGCAGCCATGTAATGGGGTATACAGAAAAAAATGTCATCCCTCCTGATTGCAGAACTTCAGAGTGCATACATAACCAGCGTCCACTGAAAGTGGAAAACATTTTTGTTGAGTGTGTGGACTTTTAATTTGTGAAAGTTTGTGAACTTAATGAGTTTCATGATGCAACACCAAAGAAAATCTTGTGACTTTCAGATAATAATAATAATAATAATGAGGACTTTGTATAGCGCCTAATCTTTAGAAGCTCTAAGCGCTTTACAACATTTGACAACACTTAAAACATATAATGATATGATTACAAAAATAAAAACAAACGCCACGTTAGAAAACAAAAAACATGCTGTAAATATTTAAAGGTAAGGAAACATTAGGTCTTTAAGTCTGTTCTTGCAGTTTAAATAGCTGAGTTTTAAGAACGCTCTTGAATGAGATCACTGTGTCTTTGTATCTAAGTTCAGTGGACAATTCGTTCCACGTTGCTGGGCCCTGGTATGCAAAAGAACGTTGTCCATATTTCATTTTCATAGTGAGAATAATGAGAATATTAGTGTCAGAAGAGGAGCGTAAGTATCTTGCTGGTGTGTTCACATGGGTGAGGTCGGATAGGTATGTTGGACTGGAGCCCATCAGTGAAACGTAGCACAGAGAACAAATTTTGTGTTTAATTCTGGATCAGATGGATAGCCAGTGTAGGGTACAGAGTGGGGGGGGGGGAGGGGCGTGCTCTGATCGTGGTACTCTAAAGATGATCCGAAAAGCTGTGTTTTGAACTTGATTGACCAGACAGGATCACATAACATATCCATACAGTCCCATCCTCAAGGTTGAGGTCACAGCAAGGTTAAAATAAATCTTGACCCTGATCAATATGCAGGTACAGTTCTTTAATCAGTGAAGTTTAATGACACAATACAAACCACTATACTCTTGATATGTCGTACCTCCATTACCAGACCAAGACTGGTGATGTTACAACTTCTATAAATTTTATCAACATGAACTTCATATCTATGAAATTTTTAATAATCCTCCTGTCTCCTAGCAGACATTTTGGTGGGATGGGGGATGTAGATGACTCTCCTTGTCAGTTTGCAATCTACATGTAAACATTATGAACATTGCACCTTCTCTACCTGTTTACCTCTGTGTTTTCAAGAGATGTAATAAATCTGCTCTCTTTTTTTTCACACTTGAACTGCCAGCAGATCTGGGGGTGAAATTGTTATTTCTGGAAGAATTCTTTCTAGTACATGGATATATTTCAATTTGATAGCAGAACATTTATGTACATCTATTATCTTACAGAAATAATGCCTATCGTCACATTAAGAACGTTCATAAGGGAATGCCTTTGAAGGTATACAACCGTAAGTACCGCAGAGAAATGATTCCCAAGAAAGAGGAGGATACAAAAAAGATGGGAGACAGCGCCTTTTTTCCCCATGAGAAAGAGGAACCCCAGGAAGAGAAGGAGCATGATGCAACAGAGGGAAGTGCAGTTATGCTGCAAGTAAAAGGAATGGTTGACGAGGCCAGTCAGAAATTAGCAGCACAGCAAGGTAGTGTGCCATTGTCTAAACTTTTCTTTGCCACCAATTGCTGTCTCAAAAGGTAAAAATGTACTGTAGTGTTGGCATTTTTCTGATAGCCCATTCACCTATTACCTTGTGATAAAATTAATTTTTTCTTCTCACAAGTTTTGTTTCATGTAAAGCATTGAACATTTTTATGTCTGTTTGCCCATTTGTTTCTGGCTCACCTGATGTTTAAGATCACAAACACAGGGATACATATCCCCCATTCTAGAAATTTGGCAGACATCTAGCATTTAAAATTGTCAAAGTAAAATAATAGTATTTAATGCACTAAAAGATTGCATAGTCTTATTTACTATGATGGTTTTTCCTTAAATTTGCCATATACACTGAATTTTTGTCTTTTCCTTGGACACATATTATTGTGATACATGTAGATGTTTATCAAGTGCTTAGGTAGTCTTGAAGACTTGAACATGTTTGAATATCTGGTTAACTGAAATGAGGTGCAATATGGATTTTTCCATTCCAGTTTTTGTTCTTGTCTTTGGTGTTCACTCTTTATCTACCAGCATTTATTATAATAATTTCTACTTTTATTTGAATTGTTTTTCTTTTCAAGTTTTGAATTCATTTATGAAATGACAAATTGTGTATCTGCATACATATAACCCTATTGTCACTCATTCAGCCTTGAAAAAAATTGTATCTTCGCCCCTGTAGACATGCCTTTGTCAAGATTATGGATGTTAATTGCCATCATTTTATGGCCTTTGCTGACTCTGGTCATTGTTAGCACCTAACACAGATGTGGATAGACATATACCAATGAAAAGTAATGGATATATTTTTTTTTTAAATTTCCCAACAAAATCATGTACCAATTGGGTGCACCAGGGTGATGAAATGGGGAGCATGGGACAAAAAGTTGCAGGAAACCCATAATCCGTGTTTAAGGTGCAGCAGTTGGTTTGGTTATGTGACTGGCTTGTGTCATTCATGCTCCCCTTGAACATTTGCTGTTTTAAACTTGAATCAAATTTGGCAGAGGGCATCCTGACATTAAGGGCTTTAAAATATGTATAAATTATGCTGATCTGACATAAACCTTCACCAAAATCACTAATATAAAGTCCTATGGGGAAAAAAAAACATCTGGAAAAACCAATAAACATAATTTAACCAAATTTGACAGAAAATATTCTGGAATGAAGCTATTTCTAGGTGTTATACATGATACCAATCTGCCATCAAATATGGCCACCATTATACATCGCACCCAGATAACTCATTTATAACATAGGAGCAGGCATAGATCCTGATTTTTCTTCTAGAAAATGCCAAAAGTATTTACCCATATTTGTTGAACATGAACTAAATCTTGATCAAAAATGGTAAACAAAACACTGATATATTGCTCACTTTATCATTAAAATCAGTGGTTAGTGTCCACAGATTTGTATTAACATCATGAAATTCTTGGAATATAATAACTCCTGTATTTTAAAACATTTTCTTTGGAAACAGAAATTCTAAGTACACTGTAAATAACAATGTTTGATCAAATTTTGATCGGTGAAAATTTCACTGGTGCTAATGGTGGCAACACTTTAAGAAATAAATAGCAGTGGAACAAGTTTTGTTACATGACATTTGGGTTTAGTTGTATATTTTAAATTGGTTTCAGTGTAATTATCATAAATATGATATGTCCTCTTGTATTCAAAATTTAAAAATGCTAGTCTACCATCACAGCTATGCCCACAGGCATTTCTGTGAATAACAATAATATAGATTTAGTACATTGCCCAGCCTTTAGAAGCTCTAAACGCTTTATAATAATAGATAACACATAAAAAGGTATACAATGACAAGCTTACAAAAACAAACACCATGAAATTACAAAGGAAAACAATTAAGAAAGTTAACATTATTAGGCCTTTAAGTCCGTTGTTGTGAAAGGTGAGTTTTAAGAGCATGTTTGAATGAGATCACAGTGTCCTTGTGTCTAAGATTAATGGGCAATTTGTTCCACATAGCTGAACCCTGATATGCAACAGAACATCTGTATAATTTTGTTTTAACAGTGGACTTAAGACTTGGACTCTCAGCATTTTTGCTAGGGTTGTCGTAATCACATGGACAGAAAAACTTGGTACAAGGCCAAATTCTTGTGGTACAAATGCTAATCAACCAATCTTATTAATGCATAGTTTATCATTTGCATAGAGTGGAAAAAATTCTGTTGTAAACAATACTTTTGAGTAATATAATGAAATGAAGTACATTTCAAGTGCATTTCAGTGATTTAAAGCACGTACATTTCAGGATAGAAGGTTGACAGATTTGCCATAGCTCCATGTAGTTGGCAAGGAGCTGGATATGAAATGTTCATGTGCAAGTAAGCTGGTAAAGAGAACCCTTCACGATCAGCGTGCCAAGGGTGCATAAAGTTTAGGACATCGAACCTGGTTTGACATTCAAATTCATTATAACTAGGATATTTCAGAGCAGTTTTGAAGAAGCGGTTTCTTATGTAATTACCAAAGGGGAGGCCACATAGGCTTGGATATATAGGAGGAGTTTTGAAGCTGCTGTTTCTAATATAATTGCCGAAGGATAAGAGTCAGTTGCAGTTGCATTTCAGTCAGTTACTTTGCTTGCTGAGGAACACATTGCCAGAGAAGTTTGCATCTCTTTTCAAGTCCTGTATTGTGAGCACATAAATATTTAATTTCAACAATGTGTAAAAATACTACTTAATCCATATAATGCCTAAGTAATTCGGTGGGTTGTTGCTGATTATGAATATAAACATTGAAAAAGTGAAACAAAAAGATCTTATTTGCATGCTTACATGTATTGAATGTTGCTACTACACAAGTTATGTAAGACAATAATAGTCTGCCAGTTTCAACAAAACTGTCCCCCTTTAGAAAATGAATTCCTCTCCCTTGAAAATATGACACTTGGGCAAATTTCCCCTCTGGCATAGAATCCTTGAGAAAATGCTGATGCAAATTTTTTTCGGCAAGACCAGCCATCCAGCCAGATGTTTGTAATTGCTACCATTTCTTTTGCAGGTCACCGGAGTCCAAGAGGAAATAGATCAACTGTTCTGAAGTACAACTGCAATATCTGTGAATGCACCATCACTGGGCTGTACCATTTCAGGCAGCATTTGTCTCAACATTCCGAATTCTCCTATTTTACAAAGGGCTCAGAAATAGAATCTCGTCTGTCATGTGGTTACTGTTCATATATGGCCATTGATGATGTGGACTTCAGCAGGCATATCTCCTCCCATCTGGAGGAGCGCCCATTCAGTTGTGGATATTGTGATTTCTCTGCCTATAGAGCCAGTGGTATTAGACAGCATCATGCGAATGCTCATTCTGACGAACCAGAAAAGGTAGTGAATGTAATGACCAGTAGTGCCCACATGGCAGAACTGCGCCCCATCAAACAAATCATGCTGGTTGATTGTGATCCAAAAGTTGCAGTGGAAAAAATTGACCAATTGCCCTGGTTCGGGAGCTTGCTGAAGGAAAGTTGAAAGTAACTGATGAGTTCTTAAAATATGGTTATAAAAAGTTACAGCCAGAGACTGGAAAGAAAAGGCTGATCAAAAGATCTTTGAAAGAATATGGTTTTGAAACTAAAAGCTGTGAAACCAAAAGTGAGCCCAGTATACAGGGTGTAAAGAAAGACCAGAAAAGTAGAACTGATACATCAGAGATCAAGTCATTAGAAGGTGGGGCAGATGAGGATATCAAACAAAATTCAATAAAGTCTGGTGAAGAGAAGGAAGTGTTTTCATTAGGCACAGAGAAAGATGCAGATAGTGATACTATAAAATCAGTTTCTTCAGACAAGGAAGAAAACTCAATGCCATCCTCAGATATAGGTGTATCGTCTAAGAGAAATGATGACGAAAAGGAAGCACTCTTGGGCAGGGAAATAACTTTAACACCAAAAGAAACAAAGAGGCTATTTGATAGTGATGTAGATGATCAGTCTTCAAAAAAGATCAAATTGAGTGAAAGTGCAGATCTGTCCTTCTCAGCTGAAAGCAAGAGGAAGATAAACTGCGAATCTGAAGGGGAGGTTAGTAAATATTCAGATATTGCCATGAACAAAGGGAAAGGTATTAATGTTCCTGAAAAACAGAAAGAAGTAGAAGAAGTTGTGTTTTCCCTTACCAGTGATGGAAAAACCGACAACACAAAAGATCAAGCTATTGAAAAGAATATAATAACAGAGGATAATTCCAAGACCAGGAAGGATAAAGAAATGAAGGAGACATCACTAGATGACAAGGCAGTAGAAGCTGCATCGGCAAATGAACTGTGTCCTTCAGGAGGTCAAAGTGGAAAAGATACCATTACCTTGACTCAGGACAAAGTTACAAAGACACCAGAGAAGAAGAAAGTAGCCAATATATTTGATAAGCTGGCTGAGGAGATGAGTAACTCTCCAGCTGGCAGTGATTATTCAGCCCATGATGATGTATGAACAACTTGTAGGGTATGCATTATCTTTCAGTGTTCTTGCCAACTTCATTGCATGGACAGCCTGCATCATCCCTTACCCTACATTGGTCAAAATATAGAGAAATGTGGCTGTATATTTCTTTTATCACAAGTACGTTATATAAAATTTGTTGTAAACTGTAGGAGGTTGGTACATTGCTCATTACCTTGAAAAGCAAATCTGATGGATTCTTCATGTAATATATGTATGCATATGACAGTGTACCAAGGCTGGTATTTGTTTATCAGGATATAGTTTTTACTACTTTTTGGTCCTAAGATCAGGACCAAACTGTTGGTATAATTTTCATACTTGCTTTTTTGCTTATGCTTTGAATAAATGCGGCATGTCATTTTATTCCTTACGAAAATATCTGTGAACAGAGTAATCATGTTGAGAACAGTGAGAGCAGTTAGATGGATTATAACACAGTAATCACATTGAGAAACAGCAAATACATTTGGATTATAACAGTCACAGTAATCACATTGAGAAGCAGACAGGTGGATTATAACAGTAATCACATTGAGAAACAGTTAAAGCAGTTAGGTGGATTATAATGCAGTAATCACATTGAGAAGCAGACAGGTGGATTATAACACAGTAATCACATTGAGAAGCAGACAGGTGGATTATAACACAGCAATCACATTGAGAAGCAGTGAAAGCTGTTGAGTGGATTATGCATACACACTTCCATTAAGATTTAGTAAGTGTTTGATATATAGGTGTCTCCCAAAATTTGATTGGGAATCTTGTGCTACAACTTTGTACCAAATAATTTCATGATGTTTGTTCATATTCAAATCCGTGTGGTGTTCATATTCTAAAATTGTCTTTTAATGAATGCCATTGTTGTGTAAAGTTGTAATATTTGTTTACATTTGTATTTTGAATGGACAAAAAACACTTAGGCCTTGGTGCTGTGTACAGTTGTTTAAAATAAGTGAATATTCTTGATATCTCATTACTCTGAGTATGTATTATGTTGAAAATTAAACATAAATCCCCCCTCCCCCCAACTGATGGAGTCTAGGTGGCATGTTTTTTATTATCAGAGAAGAGTTGGTATTCTGACTGATTAGAATCAGATCGGGAGGGTAATGCATGAGTAATGTTGCTCTATTTTGTGAATATAAAACTTAAATTCAACACTATGAGAAATTTTTAATGAAGTTTAAATCTGTACAGATAATTCCCATTTTACAATAGAGTTAGTCAGAGTAAAGCTATGCCCAGATTGTACAAGGGAAGGAATATTTTTGAGAAAACTTTCATAATAATTTATCTGTGTTGACATATTGAGCATGCTACTAAAGTTGGAAGGCCAGAACCATGAGTATGAGTTCTTGCCTTGCACTGGCATGGAGTGCTCTGAAGCTGTTTTATAGTTTCACCATTTGTTTAACATTTAGAGGTAAAATATGAGGTTTCTGTTTGAACTTGTACTAGAATCCTCCATACTTGAAACATATTTTTTGTTGTTATAAAATTGCATTGCATTATTTCTGAATTGTTGCTTTTAAAAGCATGACCCTCACTGAAGTTCCTGCACATTTAAGGAATTGAAATGACTAATACACTCAATATAGTCATTGATAGATAGAGAAAATGAGAAGACAAATGGCAGCATTTATTAGACAGAAGTATGAAAATATATTGCATTCAAATGCAGACATGCAGTCTTGATGCATTTTGTAACTTTTGTATTTAACTCCTAAAATACATGCTGCACATTTTTTGGAATGTTTAATGTGGACTCCCATCACCTTGAAATGTAATGTCTCTTCATGAAAGATATTCCACAATATTTGGCTTGCTCCTATTTTCCATCATTAGGCAATCAGGCAAATTTAAGATAGGCATTGATGATATATTTTTCAGTCCTCAGTGAAAGGGGATGGATTATTCTTCTCATTCTCTTATTTTTCCCCATTGATCACCTGAATAATGTCTAAATCCTTTTAATATCATTATTGAGATTTGTGATTTGATTGCTTGCAACATGCTTCAAGAAAGTTAGAATGAGCAGTTGGGTCTGATTGTAAAGATCTCTATAATTCTTCAGTTTGACACAGTATAATCAGCAGATCCCTAGTTTTTGCGTCTTTCTTAATTTAAAAAGAGAAGAAAGCAATGTACAGTGCACGAAATCCATTATTTTTGTTTGGAATGGACCTAAGTGCATACATCTGTCATTGCTTTATACAGGGTAGTATATACCTGTAAGCAAGATTTTATCATTGTAACCACTCTGAAATCATGATGCAATTTTGAAATATAGTCCAGAGTCAAACTTTTCTCCCTTTTTTAAGTCTTGACCAAGTTAATAAATATTGTATAAAAAGCATGTCCTATGTTATGAATCATTTTTATATTACGGTATGTAAAGGACAAGGTTTAATAGGGGCCTGTTTGTAAATCATAACTGTTGTCATGTTATATGACTCTTGAAATTTATTGGTTTATTAGTGGTGTAACAATATATATTGGTACACATTGGTATACTACCATATCACAATTATATTGGTACAGATTCTTCTGTATCTGCATTGTAAACCTGCTTACTGGTTTGGTGGAATCTCTCCTTTAACTTGAAATTACAGGTATGAAATTGTTTTCATTTATGTTAAAAATAGTGAGAAGCATGGCTGGCAGATTACATTCTTTATTTTCATAAATTCCGCAATATACATGTGATTGTACCTAGGGTAGGTCAAAATAGTTCTAAGTCATCTCCTGTGCATACCATTTTACAGTTCAAATATTCTGCTTTTGATGGGGAATTGGAAATGTTGTACTGGTGAAATGTGTGGTTGAGTAATCAGGTTAGAAGGCTAATGTGTACACAACAAGCTGTTAATTGATTACCTTATTGCTGTATTCTGGGGAGTTAAAGCCAAATGCACTGTTTTAAGTAATACAGTAATTCAAGTTGGTTCTTTATGGCTTTCAAGTCATTGAATAAAGTATGCAGACCTTGCCTTGGTGAAGGTGAGATAAAAAGGAGACCAATCAAAAAATATGATTTTGGCAGAAACATTGAATCTGGTATCTTGAGCTTTTGTATTGTTTACTTTTTATTCCAATATTCAAGATGTTTTTAGAGGAATAAATAAAGGCAGCTCAAATATTTTTGTGTTCATGTCAAAATGCTGAAATGTGCACTTCATCCCAAAGCTAAAAAAATAGAGGCTAAGAAATGAGAATCAGGGGAATACATTTGTAGTCCAGTCGGCAACTTCCTACTTGGGGTGAACATAGCTTCATAAATAGTCAGCAGCCTTAAAAACCTAGCCACATAAAAACTGAAGTTTGAATTTTCTTTGCCAGCTGAGCGTGGTTATTTTGTCGTTGCTGCTTCTAATGAAGATACATAGAGTTCATTCTCCATTTGTTGCAAAATACAAAGTGATTCAGTGGAAATCTGGACTAGAAAACCCTTTAGAGCCTGTAAAGTGAGAACATAATAATCACAGTTAATGTCGTTAGTGATAACTAGTCAATAGCTTGTGAAGGAAGCTAAAAATACTTGTGGATTTTTTTTTTTTTGTTGTTGTTTTTACAAATCTTTGCAGTGAACTAAGGTATAACACTCTTCCCCATTCATACATCATACACTGACAGGTATTCATTCATTAGTATTGTACCATTTTCCATTACAATTTGATTCAAGTTCGAAAGTTGCTGTTTTATGATAAAATGAAGAGAATACATAATGTTTTAAAAAAATCATTTGTTTTTATTTCAGTCCCTTTAAACACTGAAAATTTATATTGATTAAAAATCTTAAGGGTTTGGAAGTCAGTCAGCTGATCAGATTTGTAAAACTATTGGTTTGATGTCTTGGTTCTGTTGCACTTATGATATATCCCTGAATATAATTTCATTTGTAAATTATCATTTTGCATGGGTTTATAAATAGGACTTTTGAATCACTTGGATTGCATCAAAAACAAAAGGTCCTGTGATTATGCCAACAAGTATTTGGTTCAAGTCATAGAGGATTTGGAATACAAAACCATCACCAGCTGCTTCATGTGCAACACCGTCACCAGGTGGCAACCATTGGCAGAGTAAATCCATCATCAGGTGACGACATTTTATGACAAAAAATGTGGACTTAAATCTTCTGGCCAAATTTGTGAGGTGTTATTTAAAATCATTATGGAATCATCTTGTTGAAAAAGTTACACTGATTATAATTACAATATCCAGCACAGGGAATCAACCATTTATTTTATGGGATTCTGGTGCGGATAATTTTTTATTTTTATTGTTTTAAACAAAAATGTTGCCATTGCTTTGCTTGTAGAAAATTTATGTTTCATGTTTATGATAGAGAAAAAGAAACTCTAACTTTAAGAATAATTCAGTTCCCTCTGCACTCCCAAATCCACTTTTTTTTTTTCTTCAAAAAATTTTAGAAGTTGTCAGAACCTAGATGAGTACAAGTGCCAGGACAGGTCATATTTGGATCATATGCTGTCTTCCATACTGCAGTTTTTTAAAAATGCCCCACCCCATCTGGTTGCCTTTTCACAGGGTCCTTGGCTGTCCTTCCATCATGAGAATATTGCTAGCAAGAATGTGCAAAAGTTGCTCCATGTATCGCTCATTTAGATGACCAGATTTTGGGCCATTAGAGCATTTTCCTTGGGGCATTTTTTTTTACACAATTTTGAAATTTTGGATAACTTGTTCACAAAAACCTTAGCGTGATGTACACTTGTACCAGGAATTGGTGACGAGTGTTTATTGCATTAAATTTTTTGGAAGTCGCATAACGTCTACATCAGTTACTGCATTCAGGTGAAACTTTTTTGATAATATCTCCGTAGGTTTAAAGTTTATTCTGTTGATATGCTAGGATTTCCTTTCTTGCCTGTCCTTGATGTGATGTGCTGGGAGTTCCTTTCTTGCCTGTCTTTGATATGCAACATCAGTTTAAAAGTGTACAACAAAAGCTGAAATTAACTATTTCTTAGGAAAGTGATGCTATGAGAAGAAAGTTTAGGAGAATGGGACATTTAAGACCTTCTAAATGATGATTTGAAATACTTGAAAAGTTAGGAGGACTAGTAATTAGGGGCCACAGTTCTTGTAAACGAGACTAAACCCCGTATTAGGCACATAGAAAAGTCATATGAAACTGCATAAGGATAAGTTCATTGGTTCTTTAGCAATGCTGGCTACAAGGAGCAATCCATGAGAGGATAGAATGCTAATTTGTCATGGGCTAAAACTCGATCCAAAATGGTTTCAAAAGGACAAAATCCATAAAATGCACATATAGGCTTTGAGACAGCATACACACCAAATTGTGTTATATCATGTTACATGGTTCCAGAACTGTGCAGGTTACAAGGATAGGCTGTAGTGGAGATGTATAGAACGAAAATATACAAATTAAATCTTCATAACAGGTCCTAAAGAGACGAAACTAGCGCATATCTGTAGTTCACTTAACAGATGACATCTATGTGTAAGGGTTGCAGAAATGTGCTGGTTTGCAAGCAGGCTCTACAAAAGTGTCAGATTAATTGTCAAGGGCCATACAATTCTATCCTATGAGGTCCTAATTCATTTCCTATAATAAACCAACAGAAAAGTCAGATGTTGAAAATTCAGTCCCGCCCACTACTCCAAGAAATGTTTCCCGTGGGAGCATGGAGTTCCAACACGTTAAGGAGTCACAAAAATGGGGTTCCTAGGTGCATAATTAAAGAATGCAAATACGTTAGACACTTGAAAGCTCTGATGGAAAAGAGCCTTTTGAAGATAATTAAGGACCATCGCTTACTGATTACATATGAACAGCTTCGGAGAGCTGATGCACAAGTCCCAGCTCCTGCAATTGGCATCGTGTACTCTGTCAAAAGAGGAAAGGGCATTCACAGATTAGGGAGTGTGCAAGTTTGGTCTTCACGGATCATGAAAGGGATAACGAAAAGTCACAAACAATTTATCTGAATGAAAGTTCTGTAACTTCGCGGACTTGGGTCTTTGATGCCCAATTATTTTGTCACGCATGGAACACCTAACAAGTAAGCTAATACTTCATCGTAACAGAAGTCATGGATGGTCAAAAACAGAGCAAAAGGTCAAGGAAAGGTTTTGAAGTACCCACGATGCAGGGTTGCATCTACGACACGTGATCATGCAAATCCCCCCCTCCCCCCGCCAAATTTAAGATTTCACGTAAGACTTTTAATCCTCTGCGAGCAAAATCATGCAAAAAAATAAGAATTGTGCGCAATTTTTTTGTCAGGAATGCGTTATTTTTTAGCAGTAAAATTCCCGGTTGTCACTCTCGGCGAATATGTTGTACTTCTATAGTTGTAAATACATAATGTATTTTTGTGTCATGTGCTCAATTCTGATTGGTTGATGAGAAAGGTCAGAAGAGCACGTTTGATACAGAGGCTGGCATGGCGGGACAACAGGTTAAATGCCAAAATCAGTTAAAACTCTGACACTTTTTCATTACTTTAGCAGTAACACTTATAATAACAGCCAGGGTGCAGAAGTTTCTGTCAGTAGGCACAATGACAGCGAACAAACATTTCCTCAGGCTAATCCCGTATCAGACGATGCTAGTGATCATGTGCTAAAGATAGCGATGAAACTAAGGGTCCATCTAACGTCAAGAAAAAAAAAGTACTCTTTCAATTCAGACTGGAAACAAAATCGACCATAGCTGGAAATGAATGAAAAAAAAATTAGGTGCTTTGCAGATGGCATGTAAAAACTGGCAAAAATATTTCACACTTGGAAATGCTAATTTCACGACATCAACCTTGACAGACATGTTGAATTACCAACTCACAAACAGGCGATTCAGGATTTGAAACTAAGTGAAAATCATAAAACTACATGCATGGCAGCTATCAGCAAGACATCAGAATTAATTATTCATGCTATGTCAGTTGCCTATTACTTGGCGAAGGAGAATATTGCTTCTCTAAAATATGGCACACTGTTGGATTTTGTTGACGTTCTGGGTGTTGGTGTTGGCAACATGAGAGTAGGAGCTTCTGAAGAGGAATTTTAGGTAAGTTCTTTTATTTTATTTACATTTTTTAATTGAAATTTAGATGGAAAAATGGTATATGCTAACAAGCAACCAAAACATGATCAATTTGGTTACGATCAGCGCATATCTTTAGAAATCCCTGTGTTACTAAAAATAGAACCAAGCCTCGTGATCGGCCAATGAAATTGCATTCAGTAGCTCGTAGTCATAACTTCCTGTCAACATTTAATGGTGGATAACGTTTTTCAGTTTAATTAATCTGGATTATTGGTACCTGGTTTTTTTTTTTTTTTTTTCCCCCATGAAATTCTTTCTTGTCTAGAAGGGTCCCATTTCAGTATTACTGTAACGGTTTTCGTGTGTTTGAAATGAATCAGTCGCAGTCTGAGCATGTAAGGAGTTGCTGTCGACATAGTGATACCGTACAGTAGTCGGACAAATCCCACCGCTTGAAACTTATATAATGCTTTAGCAAATAAGTTATTATTATTATTTGCACTGATGATCATTGCAGCAAATGATATTGACCCTGATCTGTTTATATCACAGCTGTGCACATGTAGGGACCCATCAATGATGTATATAATACCAACGTTTTTTGTTTTTTAAATCGTAGTATACAGACGGGCATAATCACTTCCATCATTACTATAACTGAATGACTTTAATTGAGAGGGAGAGAGAGACTAGTGTCAAATTATTTTAGCATTTAAACACCTTGATGGGATTTCCCAAAACGAGGACCGAATTATCACAAGACAACATCCTTAGAAACTCCATGGTCTTGGATTAAGGTTCTTGCAGAATTTGCATCAGATTTTGGTCACTTTACTTTTTTTTTTTTTGTTTTTTTAAAATATATTTGTTTTACATTTCTCAAATACTTTAATAATAATGATAATGATAATAAAATACTTTTATACTTTGATTTATCATCGAGCTTTACATTTTTTTCCAGGATTGCATAGCAACAGTGATAGAATCGGAGTTAATGCAGAAAGTACGATGTAGACCATTCAGTAGCATCATAATTGATGAGAGTACAGGCATTTCAAATACCAAGAAGCTGGTCATTTATGCAAGAATCATTGAACCAACCATGTTTGTTTCTACAACTCCTTTTCTTGGTAATGTGTCAGTGGAAGGCCAATCACACACTGCTGAAGTTCTTTTCAAAGAAGTTGTCCAGTTCTTGGAAAAGGAGATTCCTCTTGAAAAAGTTGTTGGTTTTGGCAGTGATGGGGCATCAGTGGTGACAGGTCGTAAAAGTGGTGTAGCAACACAGTTCAAGGAGAAAAGCCCTCACTTGATCAGCATTCATTGTATGGCTCATAGATTGAATTTGTGTACATCTCAAGCATCGAAAACATTCCGCGTGTGCTTAAACAAGTAGCAGCTATGTGGTGTGGAACCCTTGAAGATAGAGGGTGAATTGCGGGTAATATGAGGTAATTTGTCACTCGGAAGGGTTTTTTTTTTCCCTTCAGATTATTGCATTTTGGTTTCAACATCAAGCTCGCGTCGTGCACCTGCGGTTTAAATGAACTTATTGGAAACGCAAAAACCTCGAAAATTACGGAACAGGGTTTTATACGATTACAGTTAAACCGATATTTCGAATGATAATAAACACGTTTTGGACAGATGCGGTTTCGATAAATTAGTATGCAATATACACAAAACAGAACAAGAGCAAGGCATGCGATTAAATTATTGAATAGACCACTAATACAGAATAAAAGAATGGACTTAACAAAAATAGTCTCGCTTTTTTTCAGTGTACCTATAGCATCATGACCAAGGCGTTATCAAAGTCATGTTTTCAGGAGAGCAGTGCTGGGTTTTCTTCAACAGTCTCCGAATGAATTTTATATTACTTCTTTTTATCCTCCTCGGGTGTTGAAAGTCTGCATTGACCAAAACCTTACCACCACGATTACCACAATGCGGCATAAGCCATTTCCGGTTCAGCACTCGGCATAAAAATGCACACAAATCAGGTACTTAACTGGTCGACGATCACGGCAATGACGTCAGAGATGTTGTTGTTGTTGTTGTTATAGGGTTTAACGCCATTTTTCAGCACAAGATAGGCTATCCATGGCGGCCAGTATTAGTGGTGGAGGAAGAACCCTGGAAAACCCCGGGAAGAACCACCGACCCACGAGAAGCTACTGGCAGGCTTTCTCACATAACCCACTTTAGCCGAGCCTGGACGTCAGAGATGTCCATAAGCGACACTCCTTTTAGGCAACAGTTAAGAAGTTGTTAGATTATGTATCACATATGCTTAATGAAGTCATGGTGTGCATAAATAGTTTATGTTGAATGAGTTTTCAAGTACTTCAGAAAGTTTTGAAGGCTTTCTCATTCGCATCTTCAAGATCATATCTCGAATGAATGTAAATTTGACCATTTACGAAAAAAGAATTAACCGAGAGGTTAGAAATGATCGAACTAATTTCTGATTCGTAATATTTACGTCAATGTTACAGTCAGTACAATCGTAGAAATGGCCAAGATAATCCAAATTGATTAAGGTTAAATTTCTTGTGGAGATATTTTTGGCGAACAAAGTAAGATTTTTCTGTAAATTACTGCGCCGACCGATCTGATTAAATCAGATCTCCGCTGTCCTATTTAGGATAGTGGAGATCTATTTTAATCAGATTGCTGCGACGACATACATCAGAGGCATGTTTTAGTCTTGCAGAAATAGCTTACCTAGTTCCAAATGAAGGCGTACTTTGTTTTACCGAAATTGAACCGACTCCACGTTTCTTTGTTAACTGCCAATGTTGTGCGTCATTTGATCCACAAACTGTTAACTTTGGTTAATTTATTCTTTATTTTTGGACAATACATGGCAAAACTGCATCGCCGCTCACTGCCCTACTCCTCCATTGAGTTATTCTTTGTACAACATACCTTTCAGTGAAAATATTACTACAGTATGTTTGTTATTTAATTAAGTTACCTGTATGCTTGGCCATGACTGTTATACCTTTCGGTTGTAAACCAAAATATAATGATTTATATCATAAATAGATGTAAAGAACGTATTTAGAACCAGATCCCACCAAGAGATTGCTCCAGAGCTCCTATGAAGATTCTAAAGTATTGTCCCGCGCCAGCCAGCACCTTATCGGCTTGTCCAAAATAGATCCGGTCCATCTCCTCTCGAAGATCCAGGTCTCTACAGTGATTTTGCTAAGGAAGCAGTGGAGAAATGTTTGTTGCATAAACGTGTGTCTGGTTAATGAGTTGAAGAACAGACCTATCTGGCAGTAGTTAGCTTCTCTCTTTGATTCGACATTTAGTGTCACGTATATACTCTTGTCACAGGTGTGACAACTACTGAGAAAACGTCACCAAACTTCAGTTTCAGGGAGTTGAAAGATCATCCACTACTAAACATAATCGTCCAGTTTTCGAAGCGATCTTTTGAGCCGGATGCTTACTCACCTATGCGTAAAAGAATGTATGCATGTCCACGCATGTATTAATTTCTGATGAAAGAAATGGTAGTAAAGTGAGGGTGCGGCGGGCCCCCTTGAGTATGGTTATTACGTTCAGTTCTAAAGCATCCATAAAAGCTTCACTCACAAAGATATGCCACAAAACAAACCAAAATTTGTTCATATGGGATGTATTTCTACATCTAGATTAAATAACAAGAGTCTATCGAAGGGGACTGACGCTCTACTGGCGGAAATGCATTTCCATGAATTCAAGATAAAATCATTTATTCCTTTTAACTGCCGAATATTGAAACAATCCTGGGTATTCGTCATCAACGACATAATTTCAAATTAGCTGCTGTGTTGGACGTTTTGGATGTCAGATTGGCACAATTTTCATTCAGGGGTCAACAAGGTATCAGTTAGGACATAACTACATTTGACAACTACATTTGAAACTTTGACAGCTGTGACTTTGTGAAAATAACTACATTTGACAACTACATTTGAAACTTTGACGGCTGTGACTTTGTGAAAATAACTACATTTGAAACTTTGACGGCTGTGGCTTTGTGAAAAGATACAGATCATAGTGTAACATTTGGACAGAATTTAGGTAGTGTGGATTGCAGCATATATCTGTGGATTTTAATTAATTTATTTGACAAACAAAATATTAACAGAGCTTGTCGAAATCAATATACGAAATTCATATTTATTTCAAGAGGAGAACGCCGATGTCTAAATGTAAAATGCCTTTACCGCATAACGATGTGTTAAAATCAAATAAAGACAGCACATATATGAAACAATTTAATTTGATCTGCAAAATGATTTCTCCTGGAGTAGAATACTGAGGTAAATGAACTACTTCATCCCCTCATGACTGGACATAATTGAAGGGGATACAAAGTACTTGATTGATAACGGAGCAGAAGAACATAAGACTGCACCAAGGAATCTGCCTTTTAGTTGCCTGCTAACAACTGTACATATTAACTATCAGATACTGTAAATACTGATGAATAGTGTAAACTGATGAAATTAATTATTTTGTAGACAATAAGAACCTTCACTCTGGACATATTACTCTGTAAGATAGCTTTTTTCAAGATATTTCAAGGTTAATAAAACTACAGGTATGGGCAGCCGTCAACAACAAAATTACATGAATCAAATGATGTAGTATGAAAAAAAAACGATTTTAACCAGCAAATGAAATGATAAATAACGATTAGCCCGAAATAATTACCCAATTACTCGCAGCAAACGTCACGGAGTGAAGTGTTGGTGAATTTCCATGATGCCGTGGTTTACGTTTGATGAATTAAGGTCAGAGCCGCATGAGTGTCCCTGAGTTCCATAGTCCCTATTAAAATCTAGTGGTGTACATTGGTTGTGTGACTTGCAGGTGCAGTATTTATGGCTGGAGACGTAAATTACGAAATGGAATAAACAAGAAGGGACTATTTCGTCGTCGGCAGATACCGTTTATGTCGCCATGGTGGCAAATGTGATGCAATTTTAGAGGCGAAATGTGGCTCGAAACCATAATTTGACTGGCCTATGGTGGCGTATTAAAAATAGTTCCCTGTGTTAGGGAAGTTGTATAGTTTTACGGCGTGAACAGCTGACGGTACGGAAAGTTGATGAAGAGAAACCATGCAGATGTGCGGTTGATAGACAATTGGAAAGTTGTGAGATCTGTGGTCTTGTATTGATTAGAGTAAAACTATTTATAGAATGGACACGTTGGGCTTTCTAATTTACAACAGAAGTTTAATGGCAGTCTTTGGAGTTAGGGTAAACTTATGACTTCTAGCGGAATCGCGCCAGGGTTTTGAAACCGATCGGTCAACCAAATACCCTTGGTTTGTAACAATACTAACTCATTCTATGTCGGTTGGAGAGAGAGAGAGAGTATCCGAAACTATCTTTACCCCAAGGGTTATGTGCTATCACATAGAAATCGCTGATGCTGTTCTTATGTTTTTTTTAATTACAAACTGATAAAATCTATCAATGACACCTTTCCTCGATATTTTCACACACCATTGCTAAATTTGGGTTTATTCAAACATGAACTGTTTCTTTTCGTCATAAAACACTCCATAGGAGGCAACTATTTATTGTTCACGTATTCATTTCTTAAAAATCTACGACTAAACACCCTCACCCACCGCAATTGTTAATACGTTTGTGATAGAGAGTGGGGTGTTTCAAATGCACTGAGAGTCGTGAGTCAGGGATTCTACAAGCAAATTACAAACACAGTAATATGTTGCTGCAAAATGGAATTCAATGGCGAGAAAAGAAGTGTAACATACAGAATGTACGTACGGCCAGTAATATTAGATACATAAAAAGGTGTCGACAAAAAAATGTTAGTTTTGTGTGTATCATCCTCATGTAAGGTCATCAAACATGGTAATTACTATTGATCAAAATAAGATCAAGATTTTAATCTCCTTAATTGATAGATCTAGGTTTCTTGAAGCCTTGGAAGCGTGCGAGGTACAAGACGGAGAAATGTTAAAAGAATGCATGTACATTCATTAATGTGGATTATGTCACATGATGCTGATTGGAAAATATTGTTCTTGTTTATATTGTAACGAGGAAACCCCATGGACTTCAAATTTTTTGTTTCATTATTTAATATTTCGTTTCGTTATTTACTATTTCGTTTCGTTAAAGTTTATGTTGTTATTTTAAATGCTTGGCGGGCTTTGTAGTGCCATCTATCGTCTTAGTTTTGGGTCACGTGATTCCGCCTGGGTATATATACGGGCCAACTGTGGCTGCTATGGTGGTGTGTTAGGAAGCGGTATAGTGTGAAGACGTCCCCTGCAGAATAGCAGTATAACCACCCCGCCAGAGCAAGCACACTAGGTCGTATTACGTTCGACAGGAGAGAGCCGGGCCAGGGAATCGGAAAAGATTAGGGACAAGGTCTTTCGTCGACCAACAGCCCGGCGCTACAAGGCTCGTCCAAGCAACGCAGAGGTCTTGCGGTAATACACGTTTTTTTGACTGAGGATAAGTCTTCTTTCTTCATTTCGCACTGTCTTCTCTTTGTCGATCTCGATCGCATAACGACGCGACTCTGCGACCAAGTCGGCGACCAGAAGAAGATCCAGTCGGCGACTGCAACCGAGACTGCGACCAGAGGTAGACCAGTCTGCGACCAGTCGGCAACCCGGCGACCGAGACTGGAACAAGTCGGCGACTGCTACCAGTCGGCGACCCTGCGACCCAGTCGGCGACTACGACCAAGTCGGCGACACAGCCGGTGACTGCGACCAAGTCGGCGACTGAGACCATGTCGGCGACACACAAGAAGCCAGGAATAAGACGGTATCCCGCTGAGGTAGAAATCTGTCACACTCTGGAGTGCCAGTCCTTAGACAGATTCAGCGGGGTATCACTCCAAATACAAGACCTATCCTAAAGAACCCGAGATACCGAGACTCGGGGCAGTGTAGCCGAGGGAGTGTCCCGCTACAAATTGGTGGCAGCGATGGGATAGGTCGAGGAGTAGAAGACAAAATTAAGATGGCTTACGGAGGGTCACTAGTAGGCGACTGGATGCTTACCCCGGAAACGGAGGTAAGGACAGCAATTCCTTTCGAAAATGAGTTTCGGCACTTGACGAAGGAATGCGACGATTTGGAGAAAAAACCAACTGCAAGGAAGAGGAATATGGCTATGAGTGCGGAGACAACCAGGAAGGCAGGGGAGTCGTCGAGAGAAAGAATCTCCCCCAGACGACAGATTCACTTTACTGGACAGGCGATGTCGACTCCCTCGGAGTCGCCGAAGACCAGGAACATAGCCGATACCACAGCGACAAGGGATGCTGTGCAGGCAGCTTTCAAAGACAGATCGAGATCTGAGAGTAAGGGAACGGTTACAGAAGGAAGAGATGTGGCGACTGATCTTCCACGGAGAACCTTGAAGAGGCCGGTCGTTACTCCGATGTCGTACGACGGGACGACACCCTTGTTGGATTTTATCACTCACTTCGAGATGTGCTCAACCCTAAATTCGTGGACAGAGGATGAAAAGAAACTGTATTTAGGTGTCGCACTGAGAGGTCAAGCACAGCAGCTGTTGGCAGTGCCTGAGAAGAGGTCGTACGCTGAATTAGTTCATGCTCTGAAACAGAGATTCGCACCCCCGAACCAGACCGAGTTATACATGGTTCAGCTAAGAAGTAGAATTCGCAAGAATGGAGAATCCTTACCAGAGCTTGCACAGGCTATACGGCGGCTTGCGACTTTAGCTTATCCTGAGGCGAGTTTTCTTTTGGTTGATACGCTCGCTAAAGAACAATTTATTGATGCCCTGGACGATTGTGACATGCGCTTAAAGGTACAACAGGCGAGACCCGCTACGATTAACGATGCGGTACAGATAGCTGTCGAGTTAGAGGCGTTCGCTAGAGCTGAGCTACAACGACAGGGAGAAAAAAAAAGGCATGTCCGTGGTGTGTCGTCGCAGGAAGAAAAACAAGGGTCAGCGATCAGAGAGCTGAGAGAGCAAATGATGGAGCTGACTAGATTGGTCGCCGAACTTACTACTGAAGTAAGGAGTACCAAACAATCGAGGAAAGTCCCAGAGCGACGCAGAAACAGAAACTATGACGAACTTGTTTGTTACGGGTGCGGCCAGCAGGGACATTTCAAGAAAGACTGCCCTGCTAAGAAGTCATGTAACAATGGTTCCCAACCGACCCCACAGACGACGGGTCGCATGAGATACGACGGGAACGAGAGACAGAGACGCAAGAGGAACAAAGTTACTTATCGACTTGGAAACCGATCGTCGGATGCTGACGTCGGGTTGTATGTAGCGGTCACCATTGGAGGGACTGGTGTCGATCTCCTGATTGATACGGGTGCTACCGTAACTATCCTTTCTAGAGAAGTCTGTAGGAGGATCAAACTGGAGAAGAGACCGAACCTGATTCCTGTGAGAGGGAAAGTCAGTCTCGCAGACGGTAGACCTATGTCGGTCGACGGGAAGGGACTTTTCGAAATAAGCCTACATCGTGTTCGTCGACGACATAAAATGCTGGTTGCTGACATCCCAGCAGAGGGAATACTTGGATTAGATTTTCTTAAATTTAATTCGTGTCTACTCAATGTTAACAAGAGTCGCCTTTCCATCGACAAGGAGAATTTACCTTTTATGTTTAAAGGACCAGTAGGATGCGCCAGAATAATTGTCGCTGAGACAGTGAACGTTCCAGCGATGCACGAAGTGATCGCTCCAGGAAAACTTGACAAGTTGTGGTCTTCAGCAGTGCCGGAAACTGGAGTGATAGAGCAGAATCAGAAGTTTGGAGAGCGCCACGACATCTTAGTCTCGAGAACGCTAGTCAGATCCGGGGGAGGGAATTTGCCCGTGCGGATACTGAATGCGACTGCAGATAATCAGACGCTCTATGCTGGGACAAACATAGCTGTATTAGAAGAAGTCGGAGATGTCGTCGACTTAGATAGGAGTGCGATCGTTCGTTGTCTTCAGAATAAGGAGTCGCAGCCTCGACTACCGACCCATTTGGAAGAACTGGCCCAGGCATCAAAATAATCACTCTCTGAAGAACAGGCAAGAAAGGTGGATAGGTTTCTCTGCGACTATCAGTCACTCTTTTCCGCATCTGATGCTGACCTTGGAAGGACTACAAAGGCGCGACACAAAATTGAAACAGGGAGCTCGAGACCAATAAAACTACCCCCGAGAAGAGTTCCGATTCACGCTAGAGAAGAAATTGAGAGACATGTGAACGACATGTTGAAGAAAGGGATAATTTCACCACCTTCCGGTCCATGGTCGTCGCCAGTGGTTTTAGTAAAGAAAAAGGGTGGCACAACGAGATTCTGCGTCGACTACCGTGCATTGAACGAAGTGACTGCTAAAGATGCATACCCTCTACCGCGGATCGACGAGTCGCTTGACTCACTATCAGGAGTAACTTGGTTCTCGACTTTAGATCTCATGAGTGGATATTGGCAGGTAGAAATGGAGCCAGAAGATCGGTCGAAGACAGCATTTGCGACTAGGAAAGGTTTATACGAGTTCAATGTCATGCCGTTCGGACTCTGTAATGCACCCGGTACCTTTGAAAGGCTGATGGAGACAGTTCTAGCGGGACTTCAGTGGCAGATATGTTTGGTGTACCTCGACGACATAATCATCTTTGGACGGACATTTGAGGAGGAACTGGATCGTCTACGACAGGTCTTTGACAGATTGCTGGAAGTTGGTCTGAAGTTCAAGCCAAAGAAATGTCGTTTGTTCGCAAAAGAAGTCAAGTACTTGGGACATAGTGTGTCGAAGGAGGGGATACGTGCAGATCCAGAGAAAGTGTCCGCCGTCGTCGACTGGAGAAACCCAACGTCGCAGACAGAACTTCGCAGCTTCTTAGGACTATGCTCATACCACCGACGATTTATAAAGGGATTTGCCGATATCGCAACTAGCTTACACCGGCTGACAGAAAAAGGGAGACCTTTTGTCTAGACTGAGAGTTGTCAGTCGTCATTCAATGAATTGAAGAGGCAATTAACGACGAGCCCTGTATTAGCGTTCCCAGACCCTGGAAAGCCTTTTATTCTTGACACAGACGCTAGCTATAGTGGACTTGGAGCTGTCCTGTCGCAAGTTCACAACGGATGCGAGAGGGTTGTAGCATATGCTGGTCGATCGCTAACGAAAGCTGAGAGAAGATATTGCGTGACGAGAAAAGAGCTGTTGGCGGTCGCATTCTTTGTGAAATATTTCAAGCATTACCTGTACGGAAGACGCTTCTTGATTAGGACAGACCACAGCTCACTGAAGTGGTTATTGCATTTCAAGAATCCAGAAGGGCAACTCGCAAGATTGATCGATGTCC
This sequence comes from Megalonaias nervosa, assembly GCA_016617855.1. Classification (NCBI taxonomy): domain Eukaryota; kingdom Metazoa; phylum Mollusca; class Bivalvia; order Unionida; family Unionidae; genus Megalonaias; species Megalonaias nervosa. The sequence goes on from JAECUM010040779.1 coordinate 26,910, forward strand.
TGTCGCAGTATCAGTTTGAGATTCAACATCGTCCAGGAAGACTGCATCGTAATGCTGACGCCTTGTCCAGAGGCCCATGTAGGCAATGCCGTTTTCAAGTAGAGACACAAACCGAAAAGAAAGAAACGACAGTAATCAGCGATGATTCAGCGACAGACAAGGATTGGAGTGTTGCGACTGATATGCCAGTAGCTGTGATACAGACGTCTTGTGGTAGCAATGGATTCGCCGAGGCTCAGAAATCTGACCAGGATGTCGCAATTGTGATGAGCTGGGTGGAAAGCAGGAAACGACCATCGTGGGAAGAAGTTGCCAGATATGGCGTGCTGATGAAAAGCCTCTGGAGTCAGTGGGACCAGCTAGAGATCAAGAATGCCATCCTCTGTCGCAGATGGGAGTCGCACGACGGCGGAGAAATTCACAGTCAAGCTATCGTTCAACGAGAAAAGAGAAATTATATTCTACGCATGGCGCACGACTCGCGAAGTGGAGGGCACCTTGGCATCAGAAAAACTCTACAGAAGATCAGAAAAGAGTATTATTGGGCCGGACTTCAGAAAGATGTGCGACTGTGGTGCCAGAGATGTGAGTCCTGTGCGAAACACGAAAGTCCCCAGGACAGAAAAGGCGAGCTCCAATACAGCTGATTGCGTCAGGGATTCCAATGGAACGCATAGCTGTTGACATCTTAGGGCCACTTCCAAGGACCGAAAATGGAAACGTTTATATTCTCGTGATTGCCGACTACTTTACAAAATGGACTGAGATATTCCCAATGCCTTGTCAGGAAACTACAGTTGTCGCAAAACTGATAGTAGAGGAAGTCGTCACACGTTTTGGTGTACCCCGACAGATTCACACGGATCAAGGCCGACAATTCGAGAGTGAGCTCTTTCATGAAATGTGTCGACTCCTTGGAATCGAGAAAACTAGGACTAGTCCGTACCATGCGCAAAGCGACGGCATGGTGGAGAGGATGAACCGAACACTAGAGGGCATGCTATCTGCCTTCGTCGAAGAACGACAAAGAGACTGGGACGAGCACCTCCCATAGCTAGCGATGGCATACCGCTCCGCAGTGCATGAGACCTCAGGTTTTACTCCCAATTTCATGATGATGGGAAGGGAGGCAGACTTACCGTTAGATGTTGTGTTTGGAAAACCACCTGATCAACGTTACAGTAGTTCGCATGAATGGATTCAGTCATTGGAAAGAAGATTAGAAATTTCACATCGTTTCGCCAGAGACAGCTTGCAGTGCAACATGCGACGACAGAAGCGCTATTATGATAGCAGGACCAGATGGGAGAGATTTCAGGCAGGCGATCTTGTCTGGTTGTTTTCGCCGAAAAGAAAAAGGGGAATTTCGCCTAAATTACAGACATGGTGGTATGGGCCCTACGAAGTCACTGACAGGTTGAGTGACGTCAATTACAGAGTTACATGCGGTAGATATGGGAAGCCCCTCGTAGTGCACGTGGATCGCTTGAAGAGGTATCAGGGATGTAATGAAGTCACTAAAGGAGCGAGAGAATTGGACTCTGAGACTTTCGAATGTATGGATAAGGATCAAGGGAACGACGACCATGAGGATAGCAGTCTTATGGTGCCTTACCCCATCGACAAAATGACAGAAGTTCTCCCAGTGAACAACAGCGACGACGGAGAGACAAGAACAGCTGGTGATGAGCGACCTAGGAGACAGAGGAAACTACCCAAGAAATTGGAAGAATTCTATGTGAACTTTGCTAATCTGGAACAGTGAAGCAAATGCGTTCAGAACATTCCTGTGTGTAATTCAAATAGCCTATTGCGCTCGATTAGAATTGTTGAGTGCAGCATCCAATCAGATTCACAGTTACAGTTTTGTGCCAATCATTACCATGGTTTGAAATCACAGACACTATAAAGTGGTTCATCGATTTATTCATTTTCTTTTCTTTCCCAGTTGCGTATGGCAAGGACTAAGATTACTCCTAGGAAAATGGAGAATTGTCCGTTTTGTGAGGAATGTGCCTACAGTACAGACCGTCCGAGTGATTTAAAGAAGCATCAGGAGAGATTGCACGGTCGAGATAGGTCGCCCCTCAAGGAGAGCGACAGGCAATACAGTAACGAACTGTTGTCAATGTCTAGTTCTGTTGCATGTGAGTCGTTGTCAGTGACGAAGCCGACGACATTCGAGGAGGCGCCGATTCATACCTTTGTGGCCAACGCCTATTTGGCCTATCAGAACACCAAAGCGGGGATTGACCATCCCTGGCGAAGCGGAGAGAGACGTCAAATAACAGTAGCTTGTCAAACGGTGGTCGAACCGCAGATCAGAATACGGAGAGAGACCGATGACAAAGAAGTTACTCGTGCTGACGGTACTAAACAGAGAATACGACGGACTCTGAGAATAGAAGAATGGGCAGAACCCTTGCCGGTACAACCGTGTGATCGAGAGTGTCCTTGTAGGTGTCAAGATGGCTGGAAGGAAGAACAGGGAAACAGTGATGGACATTTTTACTAAACATTAATTCTTTCGGGATTGTTTGATATTGTGTTTTCATGTGATTTAACTGTGATTTAAGTGATTTTTATTTATTTATTTTCTTTCTTGACTATTCGTATGTGCGTGGAAGCACATAATAGTGGAGGCGTGGGTTGTGTAACGAGGAAACCCCATGGACTTCAAATTTTCGTTTCATTATTTAATATTTCGTTTCGTTATTTACTATTTCGTTTCGTTAAAGTTTATGTTGTTATTTTAAATGCTTGGCGGGCTTTGTAGTGCCATTTATCGTCTTAGTTTTGGGTCACGTGATTCCGCCTGGGTATATATACGGGCCAACTGTGGCTGCAATGGTGGTGTGTTAGGAAGCGGTATAGTGTGGAGAGCCGGGCCAGGGAATCGGAAAAGATTAGGGACAAGGTCTTTCGTCGACCAACAGCCCGGTGCTACAAGGCTCGTCCAAGCAACGCAGAGGTCTTGCGGTAATACACGTTTTTTTGACTGAGGATATGTCTTCTTTCTTCATTTCGCACCGTCTTCTCTTTGTCGATCTCGATCGCATAACGACGCGACTCTGCGACCAAGTCGGCGACCAGAAGAAGACCCAGTCGGCGACTGCGACCGAGACTGCGACAAGTCGGCGACCAGAGGAAGACCAGTCGGCGACCCTGCGACCGAGACTGGGACAGGTCTGTGATCCAGTCGGCGACTGCGACCGAGACTGCGACAAGTCGGCGACTGCGACCAAGTCTGTGACTAGTCTGCGACAAGTCTGCGACCCAGTCGGCGTCTGAGACCATGTCGGCGACACACAAGAAGCCAGGAATAAGACGGTATCCCGCTGAGGTAGAAATCTGTCACACTCTGGAGTCCAGTCCTTAGACAGATTCAGCGGGGTATCACTCCAAATACAAGACCTATCCTAAAGAACCCGAGATGGCGAGGCTGGGGGCAGTGTAACCGAGGGAGTGTCCCGCTACAATATCTTAGGAAAGGAAACATCATGGCTGTCCAAGTGTCGTCTGCAAAATTCTTAGCCGAATGCTGTAAATACCCCTCGCAATTCTAAGTTTGGGTGTGCCGACACCATACGTCATTGATAACAGCGCTACCCGTCTACCGGTATGTTTGGATTATTTAATACCACGACATTTGGAAACAGACTTCATCATTCCGTTTTGTTCTTTAAATAATTTTATTCAATACTAAATCATTTGAAATATAAATTCGTCATTTCCTTTGTCGGATTAAATCATTTAATTTTAGACTACATCATTTCATTTAATACCGCGTCATTCAGAACAGATTTCATCATTCTGTTTTGTTTTTAGATCATTTAATTTCTTATTTTTCGTGATCAAAACATTTCACGTTTAGACACGTATGTCTGCACTAAATATGAAAACAAAACGCAACCGAAGAAAGCTGGTTTTGTTTGAAAAGCAATAGTCTCTTGTCCAAGAAGCCAAGATGACGAAGAAGCCTTATTCCTCTGATATCACAGCTGCTGTTCCCCATTTTACGATTTTGAGAACGTGTGGCAGTAGTACAGTGATGTCTAACACTGGGGCATGATGCCGCAGACATGTAGCATTATGTCCCACCCTGTCACATTATCCTAACACCAGGCCAAACCAGTCCTAACACTAACCTCTTAATGCTGAGCGCCTAGCGAGGCAGCTGTTAGTACCATTTTTATAAGTCTCTGGTATGACTCGGCCTGGGTTCGAACCCGCGACCTTCCGCATCCGAGGCGGACGCTCTAACCACTAGGTCACCGGAGCAGTACGATTTTGAAAAAGTATTTGGATTTACAGTACAAGTCATATAGGTCATGTAGCCGGGGTCAATCCAACAAAGAGAACGTGATTGACATGGAATTGAAAGACGTCATCTATAGTAGGTAATAATGGCCAAAATGAACTTATTTTTCTGCAACTTGAATTTCCGCAAGTCATTTCTGCTAATCAGCAGTTCATGGGTTCCAAAACTTGATCCAAAGCGCGAAATTGTACTGCAATCAATTCTACATTTCCAACAGAAGCCACATTCTAGAGGAGAATTTACCGCACTCAAAACGAAATGAATTTTATATTATAATAAATTACATTTAATCCCGCGTCTGTCGTGTACGCATTGTCCAGTCCTTTAATTATTTGACAGAATAGAATCTTCTGGCTTGTCGATTGAACTAGCTGATAAAAATAAGGTTTCTTCGACCATCTAGCATGATCCTTACATTAAACCCCATACTGTATCTTCTGATTGAGGCAAATTTCACCATTACTATGCATACATTTTGAATATTGATTTAAAAAGTCCGTGTCTACTCTCTCATTGCACCAACATGTCATGAACATATGCAAGACTGCATATCTTGAGCTGAGACGAATCAGCTCCATTCGCATGTATCTTTCAGTTAATGCCACTAAAACACTTGTGTATTCGTTAGTAATTTCAAGACTGGACTATTGTGACTCAATTCTGTCTGGTTCGTCTCAATATCTACCCCAGAAACTTCAAAAAGTTCAAAACACAGCTTCTCGGATCATCCTTAGAGTACCACGATCAGAGCACACCTCCCCCCTGCTCTGTACCCTACACTGGCTATCCATTCGATACAGAATTAAACACAAAATTTGTTCTCTGTGCTACTTTTCACTGATGGGCTCCAGTCTAACATACCTATCCGACCTCACCCATGTGTACACACCAGCAAGATACTTACGCTCCTCTTCTGAAACTCGTATTCTCATTATTCCCACTATGAAAATGAAATTATATGGACAACGTTCTTTTGCAAAGCAGGGCCCAGCAACGTGGAATGAATTGCCATTGAACTTAGACACAAAGACACAGTGATCTCATCCAAGAGCGCTCTTAAAACTCACCTATTTCGACTGCAAGAACAGACTTAAAGACCTAATAATGTTTCCTTACCTTAAATATTTACAGCAAGTTTTCTGTTTTCTAATTTCATAGTGTTTGTTTTTATTTTTGTAATCATATCATTATATATGTTTTTTAAGTGTTGTCAACTGTTGTAAAGCGCTTAGAGCTTCTAAAGATTAGGCGCTATACAAAGTCCTCATTATTATTATTATTATTTTCTCTTGTACTCATTATTGTAAAATGTTTTTGTTAATCCATTTTTTATTGTACTTAATATCATCTCTCCATTGGTTTTATATGTTTTCTTTGATATTCTTTGTTTTCGTTTCCAACACCAGTTTTGTTTGGTACTTCTTTTGACAAGGTTCGCAGTAAATGCTTGTTTCTGTACAAGTCTTCTAATTTGTCTTCTTCTTCTTGACCATTCGAACATATTTTGAAATCAATCTCTTTAACTTACCTGGTTATATTTTAAATTATTGTCCACAACTGGTTCATAACATCGTAAGTCATCTTGAAAGTAATATCTTTAAATTGTGTCTAGTTAACTTTTCTTGTCAAATAAATGGAATATAGCAAAGACAAAAAACAAAGTGAAAATAATCTTAGACTGACCATTGAATTTTATTTTTTATTGGGTGGGTGTGGGTAAAACAGTTTTCAGGTTCATAGTTCACCTGAAAACATCTTGCTGTGAATTATAGAAACAAATAACTATTAAACCTAATATAGCCTTTATATTACTTGATAAAAAGTTCTTTCAGTGAAAGAGATAACAAAATAATATCCTTGCTTGAAAGATGATCTCGGCTCCCAGCCCCCACCAATTAAATGGTTGACTCCATAACAAAGAACCTAAAAAAATGAGCTCACAAAAGGACAAAAGAACCATGTAAACTAGAACTTAGAAGACAACTAAGTAATCATTAACAGGAATTTAAACAAGCTAAACCAAACCATTTTAAAAAAAGAATACAAATCCAACTTGTACTTGTCACTTTTATCTGACATTATTGTTAACACTTTGTTACAAATGTAAAATCGAATATACATAGAAAAACATTTTTGGGTAATAAATAATAAGATGTGTAGCAAACAGGAAAACTTTATCAACACAATTTAGCATGCAACACTAAGCTCTGTTCTTAATGTTACATACAGCATGCTTTTCTAAAAGGATACCAAGTTTAAAAATTTTATATCATCAAAAATGAATATTGAAAAAGTTTTCAAGCTGTTCATCCCTGTGTCTTTTAGCCACTTCACAGCTGACTAGGCTAATGATCGGTAACAAATGGACTTCAACTTTGTCATGTTGTGGGGAAAATTTGCTGATGATTCACGTATACACATATTTTCTTATAGTTAATTCATAGTTAAGAGCATCTGGGATAATGTCAATACATATTATGTAAGATTATGTCTTTAGACCGATTCCTGAGAGAAACAGGAAAGTGCTAAATTACCCCAGGGCAGTTTTCAAAGAGACCTGAGAGATTCCAATCTAGGGTGTAAGTCTCCATAAGCAGTTTGTTCAGACTACATCCATTTTCCCATCTGTACATGTGCGAACGTTGCCAGATGTGGATCGCAGAGAAGTTGAGAGGCTTTTGACTGTACTGAATTGAGTGCTCATCAAAAGGCAGGAAAGAATTCTGGTCAAATTCTAAGTCTGGATTATGAACGAAGGCTTCTTGTGGAAGCTTTCCAGGTGGATGCGAGAGATCGGGGAGAAGGAAGACACGTTGAGAGTACGTAGCAGGTCCATTGTGATGTCAGCAGTTTGTGTGGAGGCACAGTGCCTGATGGAAGCATGGAAGACAGTACTGGAGAAGGGCAGATTCGGAGTGCCAGGAGAGCAAGTAGTTAAGGGTACTGGAAGTACGAAAAGAGAAACAAGAGGTGAACAGATGAGTAACAGAGACAACACCAAATGGAAACACTCTCATTTAAGACCTTAAATTCATATGAAGTAATTGACAACTGTGAATAGGTCATTGTTTGTATTTGTTCAAAAGAAATTGCAATTCAGAAATTTGTCGCTGAAATAGTTGAATACATTTAATATATTTTATTAAATTGTTATACCTTTTACCTTGAGTTATTTATACACCTAGATTGTTGGCATTGCTGACTTGGGGCTCGGAGCTATTTAAAATTTAATTGTCTACCTTCTCTGGTGTTAGAAATAATACTGTAGGAGGTACATGACATACTTGAAATTTTTTTTTGCTCAGTATGGTACCTACTACTTGTTTGGAGGGGTGGGGGTGGTGCATGCGATTTCTTGCTTACCAGTATATTTGTTTTTCTTTAATCATAAAACAATTTTTTCCAATAATGATGGATAGAAGGATGTCTTTCTTACTTCAAATAACAGAATTTCTTCTAGTTGTTGTTTATCCTCCCCCCTCAAATAATTGATCAGTCTCTAAATAAATGGTGCAAAGAATGATTACTATTTTACAATAGTTTCACTCCCTGAGAAAGATATATGTTATTCAAATCCACTTAGTAACAGAAATGGAAAACTATTATCTTTTTCATTTCAAAGAATATATTTTATTGTTGAACATTACAATATCTGAGAAATTAATAATTACTTGCAGATGCCATTTTGGAACAGAGAGCTATGTAATGATATGATACCTTTAGTTAGTTTTTCATAGAATAAAAGTTCTGTTCTTTTCTGAAGATACAAATATTGTGCAGCACATTTACCGAGCAGACAGATGTCAACAAACTAGCAGACTGATGTCAACAAACTAGAATACTGAACACTATTTAAAACTATATTTCCTTTTTTAATAGAAAAGCATGAAACAAAATGACATTTTAAAATATCATACAACTTTTCAGTTGTATCATTCACGTCATTTTAGTCATCATTGAAAAAGTCATTTATTGTTTAATGCTAGACCATGTGACTCCAAGATGCTTGGCAGACAAATCTTGGTCCCTGTGTTCAATTCAAAGCACAAAATGTGTTTATATTGGTCATTACCAGCTTGTACTATCAATCATCCAAATACTTAATAAAATATTTTCTAATGAAGTAAGGAATACATATAAATCACAATGAAAATGGACAAGCTGTTGGCTTGCCTGACAACTCTTCAATGATGCAATATGAACAGTTATTATTCCTAAATGCATTTAAAAGTAGTGGCAAGCTTTTGTGGGATCAAGATGACTTCTGGTAAGAAAAAAGGTAAAATTATGGCTCTAATTCACTAACTTATGTTACACATATAAATGGAATAAGGGAAACATTCTGGCAAGCAAGATTTTCAAGTTTTCATTGGGATATTTGAAAATAACAATTCTTAGCCTGCTGATGTAACTCTGCCAACTACACCAACTTTGATCAGTATGGCTAACAAAAATGGAATAATTTCCTCGAGTCACATATTTGTCTGTAGGAAAATTCCTTGGTCAGCGAGAATCCTTTGCCCTATGCCATGATGTGATGACACTTCCCTTAATCTCTTAGCAATTTATACTGGTTTGTGGTGTGTAGATCTTTACTTCTGTATTTGATCAGGGGAGGCCTTCTTCCCCCATTCTGTTGCTCCTCCCTGTATAAATATAATAAAACGGCTCCATATGTGTGTGTTTAAATGCATTTTAGGAAATTTATGAAGAGTTGAATAAGTAAGTATCAGATACCTTTGGCAAAAATTGCATACAAATGATATCAATTAAGGAATTTTAAAAAATTAATATGAAATCAACACAAAAATAAGATTATACATTTTTGATGAAGAAAATCAATGACTTTATTCAATAAACTTCAAACTAGTTTAGTAAAATGATTTTTAAAGCTATGTCTCTACTGATTCCTCAACAAATATGCTTTCTCCTTACAGTATATCACAGTGTCATATCCTGAAATGATATCACATATGCCTGACACGATATCACAGCGTGATATCTTGAAGTGATATAACGCATGTCCGACATCAAAAACATAAAAGTGGTTATGTGTGTGTTTGTGATGTAAATGTTTAACATAGCTTTAACACTTTTCAGTCATATCACTATGATATCTGCAGTGTGGCAGTTTATAGTGACACTTAGCACTGGGGTATCATGCCACAGATATGTAGCATCATGTCCCACCCAATCACATTATTCTGACATCAGGCCAACCAGTCCTCACACTAACCTATTAATGCTGAGTGCCAAGCAAGGCAGCTGCTAGTACCATTTTAATAAGTCTTTGGTACCTGCGACCTCCCACATCTAAGGCAGACGCTCTAACCACTTAGACTACCAGAGCAGTCAAAAGTGGTTATGAAATATAATATAAATGGTGTTGACTCAAAAAATACTGAAAATAACATTTACGGGGAAAGAACAATTGTTATCTAAATTGAGCAAAAGTATTTTAAAATAAGAAGGAAAAATCTGGATTATTTAAAATTCTATGTCATGAAACCATGATTTTAGGTGAGTGCAATATATTAGGATATTTTCCAACACTGATGTCAATGACATCATCTGAAAAATAATAATAACAGTACATGTACAATGATACAATTCCTCTCATCATTTTTTTGCACTTTTGTACATGGTTCAAAATGTAAAGAAAAGGTATTCCATGGAGTTTTGCAAATTGCAATCTTTGTTATTACAAGTTCACCATAAACAGTACATCATATTATCACCATGCAGTAAACAGTTTCATATCTGAATTTGTGTTATAACGAAGCATGCTATAGTGGGGTCACATTGTATTATATTCTTGTATGTAATATATTTACAGGATGTTCAGATATTAAATTACATCCATTTAACTTGTGTACTATATGCCTCAGTTGCTAAGCAACATTGCCAAGCAATACAGAATGAAACTAGTGCTGAAGCAAATATTCAAAATATACTTTTTCGGCAAATATTTAAATTGGTAACTGATATTAAAATACTTATTTATCGTTTATTTACAAACATGTCCACTTTTAATGCACCATGCATGTTAGGATTGTTTGTAATTACTACAAGATTAATACCAATTCTAACAATTATGGCTGAAAATGGTTAAAAACACCTTCTGAATTTTAAGACTTTGGAAAGTTCATTTGATCAGGCCCAGCTTTCATGAAATGTCTCAACCTTGAGTACATACTCAACACAATTGTGATCAGCTGGCATTTGGAAAATACTATGTAGAACCAAGTTTTCAACATAATTTTTGATGAATTTGCTGGTTTGATCAGGTGAGCATGTACTCAAATGGAGATGTTAATTCAAAGCAAGGCCAGGCTTAGACAAGCTAGATATGTTTCACTGATGTAGGAAAACAGCATCATTAATTCCCATAATAACGTTATCTCATGTTACCTCTGCTTTATTGAATTATGCATATACAAAGTTTCTTTCATGCCCCAAATGCAAACTTCTTACAAAGTTTGGTAACAGAAGACTGCTAGCTCTGCATGGCTATTTTCACTTTTCTGATATTATGATGTGCATCTCTCAAAAGATAACTCTGCATGGCTATTTCACTTTCTGAACTTCTGATGCCATTTTTTAAAAAAAATGAGTCCATAACTTTGGATAGTTTTTATTGATATTTTAAAATTTCAAAGTACACTTTTAGAAAACAATAATTCCTACAATATGAACATATGTTTCAAGTTTAAGGTACAATGAATGTACTCTGTGCTAATGCAAGCACATTTAAGGAGCACACATAAGCAATCATTTTATCAATTGTTAAATTCTGGGAGCATATAGTTTTCCTGATGGTGATCCAAAATGAAAGTCAATCCAAGAAGGTGAAAGACATGCAAGTATAAAGTTAACTTTCTCTACACTGAGAGTTTTAGAGCCAACAACATTGCCCAGTGCCTCATATTCTTTCAAATGGGACCCAAAACCCTGGAGCAGAATATAAAATACTCAGAATTTATGTTCATATATGCCAAAAGTTATAGATTTAATCTGAAGTAGTCTAATATGTTGAGTAAAAGTTTCTATGATCACATGCTCTCTGTCTCTGACTTACGTGATAGACTGACACATTCTTGGATCCACACAAAATGGCTGCAAAGGCTACAGTGCATGAAGACATTCCCATCATGCAGTGGACAACCACAGGCTTGATAAGATCTAGTCCAGCCTCAAGGAACACTGAAAAATACACATCACAACAAATTAAGTAGTATAATTCATGTACTACCCTTAAAAGTGTTGCATATTTACATAACACACATACAATTGAAAAAAAATGTTTGATATTATTTCAGCCTTTTCATACAACATATTTTTTCATACTCTGCAAATACTTTGCATGCAGGTGAATCTCATTTGTGTTTGAGCTGTGTCCTAGAGGCTAAGTCCCCATGGTGGAGAAACGCCAACAGAAGTATACTATGGTCACACCAATAAACTCTCTTTTTCATTTTCTGTAACTTTAGATGTGGTTATGGGTTTTGATCTCAAAAGTTTAATAGGTACAGCCCAAAGGCTAGGTTTCCAGGTTGAGAAAACATTACATGCACTAATGTTGCTTATTTACTTATGTTTTCCTATGGACCCATATTATTCACACACCCAAGTTCACCTTTTCATGCCTTGCAACTGTATACATTAATTGACTTTAATGAGAGAGAGAGAGAAAAAAAAATACTTTTAAAAAAATTCACGGCAAAACATGTATCCTCTGCAACACTATTCCTTCTATGCCCAATATTGTATCTATTATGCAAATGTCTTTTCAATCTTTCACCAGAATGTTCTAAATACTGTAGCGTTATTCTTCTTTCTTTGCTTGTACAAATAAATCAAAAGACACAAGGAAACAGGTAGAAGATTACCAGGAAGCATGAGTCTTACACTCACCTATGCAGTTTAATTTTGTACTGACCCATAAAGGACAAGTAAAACACATTAATAAAATCGATGAGTTTTCCAAATAAAAATTATCAGTGAGAAAATTGGCAGTACTACCATTTAAAAGTTTTAAGGTAGTGGCAAAAAAAGAAACAAAAACAAATCTAATAATAGATTCAAACAATTTCATTCTTTGTTGTTAGTAAATATGACAGTCTAACAAAAACTGTGTTGGTAAATGGGACAGTCAAACGAAACCTGTTTTGGTACATGGAACAGTCTAACAAAAACTTGGTAAATGGGACAGTCAAACAAAACCTGTTTTGGAACATGGGACAGTCTAACAAAAACTGTGCTGGTAAATGAAAGAGTCTAACATACACTGTATTGAAGTTTCAAACTGGAATTCACATGAAGAGGGGTCCTGTGCTAGTTTCACTTGATACAGATCAGCTTTTAAACTATGACAATTTTCTCTAAATTTGGTTAAAATAATATTAAATTTAATTTCTATGGCCTGTAAATTGTTGATGTGTGTGCATTGATTATTAGGTACAATATTTTTTTTTTTACACATTCTCAAGGACAGGGATGTGTGGAATCACAAATGGAATGAATTCCAATAATAAATTGTACTGGGAAAGGAAGAACAAAAGTCTGAGCCTGAGTGGCACAGAAGTAATTCCACATCCATCACAAAGAGAATAATTTGATACTACTTCTACAAGGAGTAGAATTTCCAACAAATATGGTGGGGCTGTGCTGCAGTAACTCAGTTGGTAGAGTGCTGGACTCCTGATCCAAGGACAGCAGGTTAAATGCTCAACAAGTCCAGCCCAGGTTTGCTGCTTTAGCATCTCCTTGGGATAGGCACTTAGCTTGCATTTCCTCAGCAAGATATCACCAATAATGTTTTGAAAATAACACAACCCTCCCCCGAAAAAACATTCACAATTTTATAAAACAATGATAATTTTAGCAAATTTCTGCTTGATTTTAAAGCTTTCTATTCTATTTGTTTTAAGTAATGAGTGTTTCTGTCAATATAGACCTACAAGCCTGTAACTATTCTTGCTGCTTCAAGATGAAGTTTTTCTAGTCTACAGGAGTCAAAGTCAGAGAGATAATCCCATACTTCACAAGCACATTCAAACATCGGTGACATTTGAATGTAAAATAAATTTTATTTTGAGTTGAACTTCATAGTTTATTTTTTAAGTTTATGAAGCTTATAAATTTTACAGGTCTTAGAGGAGATGATCTTGTACTAACAGAGTTACCTTCATATAAACAAAGCATGTAAATTCTACAGGCCTCAAAGGAGATGGTTTTATACTAACAGAGTTACCTTCATATAAACAAAGCATGTAAATTCTACAGGCCTCAAAGGAGATGGTTTTATACTAACAGAGTTACCTTCATATAAGCAAAGCATGTAAATTCTACAGGCCTCAAAGGAGATGGTTTTATACTAACAGAGTTACCTTCATATAAACAAAGCATGTAAATTCTACAGGCCTCAAAGGAGATGGTTTTATACTAACAGAGTTACCTTCATATAAACAAAGCATGTAAATTCTACAGGCGTCAAAGTAGATCATTTTATACTAACAGAGTTACCTTCATATAAACAAAGCATGTAAATTCTACAGGCCTCAAAGGAGATGGTTTTATACTAACAGAGTTACCTTCATATAAACAAAGCATGTAAATTCTACAGGCCTCAAAGGGGATGGTTTTATACTAATAGAGTTACCTTATATAAATAAAACATATATAAAAAATATACCATAACTTTGACAAATATGTATGTGTATATAGTGTATATGTATATAACACAGACACAGAGAGAGAGAGAGAGGTTGCTAGATGTCAGTTTGGTTTGGGGTTTTTTACATTCCCTAATAACTCATCTTGCCACTACTGTGCCTGACACATCAAGAATGATTATTTTAAAAGTTAAAGATTCCATTTTGAATTTATAAATTGATACATGCTCAATTTTTATCTTTATTAGACTTTTTGCTTGCCATGATAGTGAACAAGCATTTCATTGTTAAATAACCACACACACACACACACACACACACACACACATATATATATATATATATATATATATATATATATATATATATATATGCCTTTAAGTTGAGTCCAACTGCAAAGAGCAGTATAAACATTTGCTGTCAAGTCAATTGCATCTGCAAACTGCACAGACCAAGATCTGCCATCACATAATACACTGGCAGATCAGAGTCTATGTTGAGTGCACTTGGACCTGACTTTAAAGTGAGTATATAGGTTGACAATTTTCACTGATGTACGGGGCTTGCCTACATATAGTAAAGAAGCAAACATTATTACCCTGGTTTATGCAATCACTTTTGGACTACAATAGTTGCAAAGTGCTTCTAGCTGTATGGTCAACAACTATTTCATAAACAATTTGTCTCAGTATATCAGATGTGTGTTTAGCTGAATGGGAAACCCAACTGTTTACGTAACTGTTAAGTTGATCAATATCAACAATACTGACAGTACTCAGTGAACCAGAATTGTGGGTTATGGGTCATAAAAGGGTTCATAAAATCATTATTCTAGTTGAATAAACAAACCATGCCCATGGAAGAAGTTCACTGTTGTATACAAGTTGTCCAAAACATTTGTTGCAAAAAACATTATTCAATTTATATGTCCCAAAACTTACTGTATTAAAATAACTGAATATTAACTGAAGGTGCCGCATCATATATGGTAAATACAGTACTCAACACTATAATTTCATTTCATTCTTATTGCCACTGCTTCTACTGTATGTACTAAGTTCATTCATAAATCATTACTAAATAAAAGTAAAAACGAGAGCAAGACCTGAATGACTTGAAGTTTATCATTTGACTGTTACAGATTTTGTCGGATTATCTTTCACTCCCGCTGCCCTCTTTCAAAAGCACAAATTCAATGAAAAGAGGAAAAATAATTGCTGCCTGAAATTCCATTCCAAAACATGTTTTTATCTAAAAAGGACAATTACAAATAGATTCATCTGAGTTGGCAAAGAGTGGAATACAGAAATGTTACCAAATGACTTTGTACCATACATTCATGTTCCATTATAAAATGCTGGGAGTCCTTCCCCTCTTGCCATGCAAAAACAAGACATTTACCGGTACATGTTTTAGCATTAACAGTCCAAAAATGTCATCTGCTTGCCAAGATGGGAATCAGATGAGAGTTGTCTCCCCTTGGATACAAATATTGGTTCTAAATCTTATTATTTTTCAGTTACTGAAAGTACATGGTCTTCCATGAAGTAACTGAAAATGTATTATCAAAGAAAAATGTTTTACTTCAAAAACTGGTTTTCTTCAATATGCTTTCCAGCCATAATACATTAGGAAACTAGGGAAGAGGTTGGCAGATTTACATCCCTTTACCCAGAGTTGACCCTGGCTTCAGTCTCCTAACCAGATATGAAACATTATAAGAATTAAAAAAGAAGCAGAAATAGGCCAGAGTTTTAAAGGACCAGCTAAGCCCTAATTCTTGTAATGAAGATCATTCTAAATGCTTTAACTTATGGAATCCTGAAAATGACCCTCCAAGAAAGGATTCCCTGAAGATAGGAGTTTCAGTGGAAGCCTGTTCTATGCAATGAAACCAGGGAAATCTTGAAAGGAACTTAATCATTGTGGTGGAACTGCAAAAGTGCAGTCTGTCTGACAAGGTTGGAGTTACACGAATTCTTAATATTAAAGCCAGGGTGGCTTGAAAGGTGTTTTTGTATGAAAGTTGAGCCAGTAACGGTTTGGATTGTGGTCTGAAAGGGAGACAAGCTTAACCCATTTAAATGCCACAGTTGGTTTCATTCTGGACAAAAGGCCAAGACCTTCTGTTCAGACAAGTTGAAACTGGTAGAAGCATAAAAAGTTCAGGGTTCTAGTTGATGTCCTCCTTATATTGACAAGACAGCTGTAACTGTTTGAAGGAAGGCTGTTCTTTCTGGTTGAAATGTCAGTGGATACAGGAATTCTATTTACTGAGGGAGCAAGAGAACTACAAAAAAACTCAGGGCAATAACCATAAGATTTCTTCATTAAAGGCACAGAAGTCTAAATCTTCCCAAGCCATCAAGGATTCAGTAAAAAAGAAGCTTGTGATTGCTGTCAGTGTGGGGTGACAGACAAGCAAGGACTCAACAGAGGTTTGCAGATTGCTGAGAACAATGAACTAAGATGGGAGTACATCCATGTTGTGGATGAAAATTACTGTGCGATCTCTGAGTCTGGAAATTATAACTTTAATGAGTTTAGTAAAATTATCTCAATGTGGAATGATAAAATGAACTTTGTCCTGAGATTCTAACCCACATGGACACAGGTGAGATGGCAGTGGTTGGTAAAGGAGAGTGCTTTAGGCTTTAGACCACTCTGTAACCTGAGGCCTCCTACCCCACCCCCATGTTTTGCATCATGTCTCCATGTGGCATGCTTCTGCATCACGAGTTAGTATCCTAGTTCCAAGCTCTGTGGCATTGACGTGATACACCAAAACAGGTGGCATTTCAGAAAATGGGGAAAGATGAAGTTCTATAATAATACCAAGTAAAGTACTTTCTACTAACATAAAAAAATACAGCCAAAAACACATATGTTTGAGATAAGATTTTTTAAGGCTGAAAATTACAGTTCCAGAACCAGAGTTTGTATCTTTATTTGAGACATACTTTGCTGCTAGATCTAAAGCAAACCAATTTGAACTATACACTGACAAATGAACCTTTGCAAAAAGTAGGGTAAATTTGAGATTTGGAAATAAAAACGGTCATGACACAAAAATCAAGGGTCCAATAAGCAAAAAAAAAGAAAGTGCAAGCAATTTTCAATCATCTGCTGATATTTGGCAAAATAACACCAATCAAAAATAATGTCTTTTATATACTTAAGGATCAGTCCAAATAAAAATCTCCGTGAACCAGCTGTGTCTGAATACAATCATAAGTAACCATACAAATATATTTCCTACCACCATTTTTTGTGAAAATGCAAAGAATCTCCTGAGGAAAATGAGTCAGACTCTAATTTCCATGTAGTGCTGAACTTATAATATTTCTTCTTAGCTACTGGTTTTCAGCATTCAGAGAAGGTGTGTATTTTAGCATTTTGAAATGAATTGACCAAAAAAAGATAAGAGCTGCTAAATATTCCTCTTAAAAAAAGAAATCAAAACACTCAAGTGTTTCTGCTTACAAATTTTTGTGTTGGTCATGCCCTTCTATCCTACCTCTGCCCAGGGGCTGGGGGGGTTGGCTAATTATAATCAAAGACACTAATGTTATCATGGACTATATTATATACAACACCTCATAAAAATATATTCTGACTTTAATGTCAGACTCTTAAATTAAAAGAATAAGATAATCAATTTACTGTTTGTTCTGTGCACACATGTTACACATAATCTGGTGTTACACACACGTTACATATAATCTGACTACTCAGTACACATCAATGCACCAATCGTTGCACTGATGGAACAGTTCCACAGTTCCAGTCATCAGCAGAGTGGTTCTGGTTGGTTTCTGTAATGTGTGGATAGAACATTAAAAATAACATTTTTAATTTTAAAAAAGCTTCTAATTTTCAAAATCTGTAGATGTTCACTATAAAACTGTATGTGCTGTAGATGGCCATTCAAATGTTGTTTTTTTCCCTAAACGTGTCACTACTGCAAACCGTGCACAAGTTCTTTCCAATTTGAAATATAAAGGAACAAAAGACTCTAACAAAAAAATCTTGCAACAAATGCTTAGCACAAAATTTTTGAGAAAGACAACACTGCCATTGCTGTTAGAAAGATGTTTTGATAGGTGAACCACAGGCAAGACAATTAAATGTACATATGAATAAATAAAGTATGATTACTGCATAATAAGGAATGGAATAATAGACTTTTGTCTACTTACACTTTTTGAGCTGACTGACAGGAAGCAACGTTCCTTTTTCCATGTCTACTAGCTTAGTCATGGGAAGATTTTTGGCACCAGGTATGTGTCCATCACTTTCTGCAGGAGACAGAAACAACATCACTGTATTATTTTTTCTTGCTAAATGACCCCACAGCATAATGTGGTAAAAGTCAACTGGCTATCCCCATAACAGAAATTCCACTGACCATCCTTTTCAATATGACAAAATTTACCAAAACACATTTTTTTTCATGCACTATGTCAGCCAATTAAAGTGCATGGTCAGGAGCACATATACTCATTAATAGGTCAGGTCTACTTCAGACGGCACAGACTCGGATCTCACAATGCATAATGCACTGACAAAATACACGAGGATGTGACCTGATGTGACTATTATCCTACTTCATGTGACTATTATCCTACTTCATGTGACTACTGCCCTACTAGTATCATTTTTCATGCAACTATTTTTCTACCTCATGTGACTATTATCCTACCTCAAGTGACTATTATCCTACCTCAAGTGACTATTATCGGACTTGATCTCACTATTAACCTATCTCATGTGACTATTATCCTACTGCATGTGACTATTATCCTACTTCACCCTATGTCAAAAACAGATTACAATTGGTACATTACTACTCTGAATTAGATGCTGTAACATTCATATAAAAATCTGCTATTTTTATAACCTATATTTCAAGATGACACCAAATTTTTCAGTGTAAATCAAATCTTTTAGTTTCTAAATGTCTGAAAATGTAGATATTTTGTCCTTTTCTTGCTTTGCCTAAGTTACCTGTAATTTTGTTTAAATCCCAGTTTTGCAAAGAAAGGATCTATTGTGGATTGATATCAGCTCATAAATTATTACACCTGTGGTGGAATTTCCCAGTGCCACATCAATACATGTTATAGATTCTATTAATCTTCATAAATGCTTTCATCACTGACTTGTAATACTTTTTGGCAGGGTAAAAAGTTTGTGGATTTGGTGTTTGCTACAAACCATTATATTTGAGACCCAAGAACAATGATCCTTCTGTGAAAACAATAGGACCTCTTCCCCAATCCACAAATTTACCGGTTTGCATTCTATTAATTAACTGTTGCATAAGAGAAATGCCAATGAATAGATTTCCTATCCAATATACATTTTTGCAATTACCATAGAAAGCCATAACAAGTTATTTCCCTTAATCTGATCTCTCTGTGATGGCAAAGTATGTATGTATGTATGTATGTATGTATGTGCAGATAGCATATAACACTGTGGGACTGAAAACTCCATTGAGGAGCCAGATATTCTTGGGGCCTGTGCTCTTGAAATGCAAATGAGATTTCCAGTGGTCAGTTGAGCAGTAAGACCAAAGGCACAGCAAGGATGAATTTGCCCTCAGGCTAGAAACCAAGATTTGCTGTCCTTTGTGACAGGATGAAGCTAACTGTAACAGAGTCTGCTATATATATTTTAAATAAATAATTTCAAATGAAAATTTTATGTCTGCAAGCTCCCCTTCAATGTGTGTGTGTGTGTGTGTGTGTGTGTGTGTGTGTGTGTGTGTGTGTGTGTGTGTGTGTGTGTGTGTGTGTGTGTGTGTGTGTGTGTGTGTGATTTTTAGTGTAGCTTTAAAAAATGTTCAGTCATATTGCTGCAATGTCTGCAGTGTGGCAGTTTATAGTGATGTCTAGCACTGCGGCATCATGCTGCAGACATGTAGCATCATGTCCCACCCAGTCACATTGTCCTACACCAGGCCGACCAGTCCTGACACTAACCTCTTAATGCTGAGTACCTAATGAGGCAGCTGTTAGTACCATTTTTATAAGTCTTTGGTATGACTTGGCTTGGGTTCAAACCCACGACCTCCCACATCCAAGGCAGACGCTTTAACCACTAGGCCATTGGAGTGGTCCCCTTCAGTTGGCAATGCATATTAAACATGCACTAAGGGCATAGTCAGGGCTGCTGTTACTTTATTTAATCTGAATTGGGACAAGGGGAACATTTTGTGAGGTCAAGGGCATTCAGTTTAGACTCTCAAGTCTTTCAATATTATGTCTACAAAGAGACAATTCTTAGCCGAGTATGTATACTGTGTTCATGTTCGTGTGTGTATTTGTGTGTGTAGGGGGGGGCTGAGGAAAATGGTGTGAGTGTCTTAAGTTGCCTAGCTAACAAACTGAACAAAAAGCAGCTTTGCTGATGTGTATTTCAAGTTAAATTTGAAGATAAATTGACAAGACTGAATTTCATTCCCATGTATTCAGTTTTCTTGACAATTTTCTCCAATAGAGTTAAAGACACAAACTGTTTTAAAGTAGATGTAACAAATTAATTGTTTACAGTTACTGGTCCATTGTTTTCATTAGACACAAACAGTTAATCCATTATGACAAAGTGGTGAAAAGGCTGATAGTGTCACTTTAAGTCTACCAACAAGACTCTGTGAATGGCACATTACATGCCCAGGCTGATAATGTCACTTTAAGTCTACCAACAAGACTCTGTGAATGGCACATTACATGCCCAGGCTGGCAGTGTCACTTCAAGTCTACTAACAAGACACTGTGAATGGCACATTACATGCCCAGCTCATGTCTTCCAAAACTAAGCAAGAAGCAGTCACAAAATATTTATGTTGTTCAAGAATACAACATTTCTTGGCAAATTATTAAAACAAAACTCATTTAGTTTGGCACTAAAGCTTTGTAGCACTTCAAGAAATTGATAACATTACTGTAAAAGTTTGCAAGCCATGCCATGAACAAGATATATCTGAATTCATGTTACAATAAAGAGGGGTTTCACTGTACAATTTCAAATCTGTATCACTTCTGTATTTTGTCTACACTCCTTGTATACCTCAAACCTGTTAAGCTGTCAAGGGGGCATTTTATGAACTTCTGCCTCCTCACCCCTACAAAATGAAAATATGGGGATTTGTTTAATTTAGGGGGACAGTGGCAATTTGCAGTGGAAAACGTCCCCATGGCATCTCAAGATGCAACACTGTTGAGTAACTTTCTCTAACCTGACTCAATATTTTTGTGATTAGAAATTTCTCATTTGTAAATTTGCTGTGTTGTGATTGATAAAGCAATAAAACTAAAGCCTCCTATTAGCTCTTCAAGAACTTGGCATAATGAGAACTACAGCCTCCTATTAGCCTTTAAAGCAGCTGGCATAATGAGAACTACAGCCTCCTATTAGCCTTTTAAGGAGCAGGCATAATGAGAACTACAGCCTCCTATTAGCCCTTTAAGGAGCTGGCATAATGAGAACTACAGCTTCCTATTAGCCTTTTAAGCAGCTGGCATAATGAGAACTACTGCCTCCTATTAGCCCTTTAAGGAGAAGGCATAATGAGAACTACAGCCTCCTATTAGCCTTTTAAGGAGCAGGCATAATGAGAACTACAGCCTCCTATTAGCCCTTTAAGGAGCTGGCATAATGAGAACTACAGCTTCCTATTAGCCTTTTAAGCAGCTGGCATAATGAGAACTACTGCCTCCTATTAGCCCTTTAAGGAGAAGGCATAATGAGAACTACAGCCTCCTATTAGCCTTTTAAGGAGCAGGCATAATGAGAACTACAGCCTCCTATTAGCCCTTTAAGGAGCTGGCATAATGA
>JAECUM010040780.1:0-41751 GCA_016617855.1 Megalonaias nervosa
AAAAAAAAAAAAAAAACACCCAGCGGTCCTTTTCAGGGCCAACCATCTCTCTCGAAAAGAGACTACTCAATGTTTGCTAGAATCAATTAAAACTCAAAATCCCCTTTTTCCCATGATGTGCGTGTGTGAGTGCGTGAGTGTAGGTTCTTATTACGATTATAAAAATCAAAACCAAGAGACACTTAAGTTTTTCTTTCTGGTACATTCTCTGTAAAAGTTTACAATCCAGTTTCACAACACATCACTTTAAAAAGTTCATTTTTCTTCTTCTTTTCTTTTCACTCTCTCCTTTTTTTAAAAAATTTCTTCACTGTCACAGGTTGTTGCTCTTCTTCACTTTCTTCTCGTCTTCTTTTCTTCTCTTTCTGGACGTGTCTGGCTTCTTCCTTTTCGGAGGGTACCTCATCTTCCTATTCGGAACCCCTCTCTTCCTACTGCTCCTGCTGTTTCTTAGGGCAGTCTGAAGACCAGTGTCCTTTCTCTTGAGAATGATAACAGGTATCTTGACCTTTGTCTCTTTTGACACTTGTCTTGCTTTGACGTTTTCGATATTCTGAAGACCAATGCCATTTCTTCTGACAGATATAGCAAATATCTTGACTTTTATTTCGAAAGGAGGGGGAGTAGTCCGTCGGCTTCTCTGAAGAAAACCTTCGTATCACGCCTCGCAAAGCGCTGATCAGAAGTTCGATCTGTATTGGCTCTTTCATCTGTCTGGTAGGATTGAGAGTGAAATGAATACTTTGAGGGAAGAAACTGACCCTTTTATATTGGGAAGACACTGACCTTACATTGATATATAGGGCGCATGGCGTTTAAAATGTAGTCATTTGACATTCTGCAATCAAGATGAAACGATCGCACCATTTGGTGAAGAAAGGAGAAGAAGGTAAGAGGCAGAAACGTTACCTATTGCCTCGCACAGTAGCTGAAGTCTTGGCTCAAATTGATTCCAGCGATTTTGAAGATGACATGAGTGAGCCAGAATCCAGACCCAGAGAGTCAATGTCAAACAAAGTCCACCACCAGTAACCCCTGAAAACTACTACCACATTAGAGCGACGGACAAACGCTCCTCTAGAACATTTAGAACCAGGGTATACACGTACACGGTGAAGTTTATAGATTTCAAGTCCGATGTACCGTTGGAGAAAGCAGAGAGGTTCATCACCGATTTGTGGGATTCTTTGTTAACCACACTGAAACGGCAATGTCGAGCCAACGAAAACGATGGCTTGACACTTTCCATTTATCACGACAGTCTGAAGTAAACCGTTTGGATCGAGTTTAGAAGGCCATCAGAACTGACACCTTCCAAAGTCATCGACAAGATTCAACACGTTCAGCAGTCCAACGACAAGTTTCACATCACTGATGGAAAAGCGACATTGTATACGGCCCCCGTTTTTCTTCCTCAAGGGACCGACGCAGAAAGGTGTTATTGGTGGATGACCTTCGCAAAACCAAACACTGCCTCTTCCGAAGTAATAACCCTCAAGACAAAATGTGTTTATCCCGTACCATCGTGGTGGGACGAACGTATGCTGACAAAAACGACACGGCAGAATGGAAAAGAGCCTGGAAAACTATTCGAAAATCGAACCGAGCCAAACAACAAAGAAAAGCAGAACTCCTGTTACAGCAAGAGGGGTTATCCAAAGACACTACTTGTGGCATTCCTGAAATGCAAAAAATGCAAAACGTCTTAGCTCCACTCTGCACCTTGAAAGTACACCCTCAAGAAGTGCGCGGACCTCTGTTATTTCGAGGCAAAAATTTCACAGACGGAAAATACAGTCACGTCTGTCATAACAAGGAACATTTTGATGCCATTACCAGTATCACCGCATTCCTGGGATACAGTTATTATTGTGAGAAATGTGACTATGGCTATAACAATCGAGAGTAACACGAGCATTGTGGTTCGAAATGTGAGGAATGTTTGGCCTGTAAACCCTGTCTTGACGTACGAGTGCGTTGCCCTGCTTGTCAGCGAACTTTTGTCAGCCTACCTGTTACCAGCAACATCTGAAGACGCAAGGTTCACAGCGGAAAAGTACTTGTCAACTCCCGAGATTGTGCCCTACATGTGGACAAGGTATACGTACCAATAGTACCAAGGTTCGTGTATGTTCAGGAAAGAAACGATTTCATATTTGTCACCAAATCGTTGACTTGGAACACAAATACTACATTCAAAATACCAATGGGAACAGGAGGAGGAAGAAGCTGACCATAAAAAGAAAGGCAATCTCATATTTTTCGATTCTGAATGCATGCAAAAGACCGGCATTCACATTCCTAATTTCTGCGTGGCTCACCGAACGTGCGAGAAGTGCATCCAAGAACCGATCTTTTGTCATTGCCCATAAAATTAGGTTAGGTCCCCTAAAGATTTTTTTCACGTCCTGGATAACGTGAAAAAAAATCTTTTGGGAACCTAATACGCTGGCCGATTTCGCCCAATGGATCTTAGACCCCATCGACGAGATGTGGATCCAAGATGACGTCGAACATTACGGAGACTGCCATCGCTATGAAACGGTGATGGCTCACAAATTATCGGGATATGTCGGACAATTTCTTCTGAAATACTATACGGAACAAAGCACCAAACGTCCTAATGCGACTTTGAACAGAGCCAAGCTCATTTCAATGCAAGTGGGGCAAGTGCAGTTTAAAGATTCGATGAGTTACTTCGCTTGCCATTGAGTCGAATGCCTAAAACATTTGGAATGACAGAAATGGCCAAAGGCTATTTTTCGCACCTTTTCTATAACGAAGCCAATCAACATGCCGTTCTACCCCGTTTGCCTGATGCTCACTACTACGACCCCTACAACATGCGCACCGAACAGCGAGAAGCTTTCTACGCTTGGTACCACACTCACGCTTCGGACCCCTTCGACTTTCAGGAAAAAATGTTAAAGTATTGTTGTTCCGACGTGGACATTTTACGGCGATGCTGTGGAAACTTTTGAGAATTGTTCATGGAGCACAGAGGGATCGATCCTTTGAAAAAAGCCTGCACCATTGCCAAAGCGTGTTCCTTAGTGTACGCAAACGATTCATGCTCGAAAGGACCCTGGCTGTCATACGCCCTCAAACGACCAATTTTGTCAAACGTCGATACTCGGTCAAAGCTCTACACTGGCTATATTACTTGTGTGACAAGGAAGACAAATGGATCCAACATGCCTGAATCGGAGGTGGTGAAAATATCATCGGAACCTATTCGGTGGATGACTGTGACTTAGAAAACCCCAAGATCATGTACCAGTTTAACGGTTGCTTATTTCACGGCTGTCTCAGCTGCTACCATCAACGGTACACCCAAAATCAGTTTTTACAACATACAATGGAAGACTTGTACGAGGCCACTTGTCAGCGACGCTAAAAGTTAGAACAGCAAGTGGTAGAAATGTGGGAACAAGAGTACGAAAACCGTTTGAAAACCGATCCCGAGCTTAAACGTATCGTGGAAAGTTACAAGTTGGTGGACCCTCTGAACCCACGGGACAGTTTGTATGGAGGACGGACGAATGCCACCTGTTTGCTGTACCACGCCGACGAGGAGAAAGGCGAAGAAATCAAACACTTGAACGAGTGTTCGCTGTATCCTTACGTGTGCAAATATCGTCACATGCCTGCAGGGCACCCACAATTGCTGACGCAACACATCGACTTCGACAACATTGGACAGTACGAAGGATTGATTCCCACAGACTTGTACCATCCCGTTTTACCTCACCATTGCCAAGGAAAATTGATGATTCCCTTGTGCCGTACTTGTGCCGAAACGTGCAACCAAGACCAGCCTTGTCAGCGCACCCAGGAAGAACGCACCTTGACAGGAACGTGGATCAGCGTGGAACTGTTTAAAGCTCTGGACCTGGGATACCAACTGTTAGAAGCGTACGAAATTTACCAATTTCCCAAGACAGAACAGCGCCACAAGGGCGACAAGACTCAGAAAGGCATTTTCGCAGATTACGTGGATGCCTTTTTGAAACTGAAACAAGAAGCCAGCGGCTATCCTTCCATGTGGACGTCCTTCGTGAGGACTTGATCTTATTCGATGACTAAGAAAAACTGGAATTTGTACAGGCCGACGAATTTGGAAATGTCATCATTGCAGCCTACGTGACAGCCCATGCTCGCTTAAAATTGTACAAAGCTTTAGAACTGTTAGGAGATCGTGTTCTGTATTTTGACACTGACAGTTGCATCTACATCTATCGCCTGGGTCACCGTCACCCTGACATCGAAGGAGACCGTTTAGGAGCCTGGACGGACGAGCACCCCGACGACCAGATTCTAAGATTTGCTAGTGGTGTTCTCAAACATTAGGGCTACGAATACCGTGACCCACGAGGAGAAGGGCACACCGAGAGTAAAGTGAAAGGATTGACTCTCAGTTATCGCACCAGTCAAGTGGTGAACTTTGGGGTATTGAAAGAAGCTTTGCAATCTGGAGAGGATCAACATTTTAAAGTGACCACCTACGAACCTCATGAGATTGTACGTTTACCACACACCAAATCGTCAGTCGACTTTTAGAAAAACTGTATCAAATCGTGTACCAGAAGTGAGTGCGAATATTCCTTTCCTGTGCGTTTGTCTGAATACTGAGACTTTGAAAATCGATTCCAAACCTTCCAAGGAAAATGGCCTAAGTATCTGGGAGGCCCTACCTCCGAAAAATTAGCCAGAGCCGGATTTATCTACTTGGGCGAAGGTGACAAAGTCAAGTGCTTCAGTTGCGGTGTGTCCACTTCAACAGTGGGAGGAGAAAAATTCAGCTTACCTAGAACATGCTGGATGGTCTCCACACTGTTACTACCTACCTTTAGTACGTTTAGTGGTACGACCTCAATAATCTCTTGAAAACATTCGTGGTTTGCCTTTCGAGTTGAGAGAACGCATTTACCGAGAGTTTGTCTAAATACAAGTTAAACGCAAAGAACAATTGCATCCTTTACTTCACCGATGTTGGAACCACTGGTACCTGAATGGTATAAGAGGATTGATTAATTTCAAAGTGTTCCATTGGTCATATATTGATGAATCACGTGAGATTAATAAAGTTTTGGATGCCACTCATTCTACTTACAAGATGATCATAGTACAACGAATTCCAACGGAATAGTTAAAGGATTATCAAAATCTTTTACACGAACAAATCTTGGTTCAATAGGAAACTTCTGTGGGACGTGTGGTGTGTGAGTTAGTGACTAAACAATTTTGGTACGATAATGAAATAAAAGCCGCTTCTGTTCAAAAAGTACATTTATTACCTTCAACAAAAGAGGGTATAAACACTTGCTACCAAGCCACGACCTTTATCATTAGTGATATAACAATTACCGTGGAAGGAAATCAATGACACTATTCAGACTGTGGCGGATTACCAACACTTTTTACGAGAACTGTATCCAATGAATTTGGTTCGTCCTGTGGTGTGTGTCTTAGTGACTTCGTTTCTGGGATTTCGTTTACCAGCTCTTTACGATCTGTACCAAAAACATGATGGTGGTACCTTTAAATGTAAACGAGAGACTCATTCTGATAAAAGCCTAGCACTTTCATCTCGATACTTCTCTACCTCTACGGAAAAAAAGATCCGTCAACTTTTAGTCGTTGATGATGTTTACGAAGATGTGTGTGTAGCTTGTGACTTACACCCTCACTGGCAAGATGTACGTGACTGGTAAAGTCTTGGTTTCGAGGCTTGGACAAAAGAAGTGGCAAACTCTGCCCAATATTGTGATCATGACATACAAAGTTCAGTGAAGAAAGTAACTTTCAAACCTGTGTTAACCACAGTGTCAGAAGAAGAACCCGACACCGAGGAAAACCGCTCCATTCAGGACAGAAACGGTATTGACATGGACATCCCCCAAAGAACATTCCGGGAGAACCCCTGTGTGACTGTGCCAAGCGAAGAGACTCTAAGAACATTACCCAGTGTCTCTAGGACACCACACCTTTCGTCACAAAAATGTTGTACAATGACTTGTTTATGTTCCACTTTGATGGTTTTGATGTGTATTTTATCGATGTACTTAACCATTTGGCTTTAATGTATTTTTGTCTTTCGTGTTCAACTTTAAAATTTTGTTGAAATAAACGTGTCCGGGAAAAGCATTAAAACTCTTGTCTTGTATGTGTTCGTTTCAAAAGTGACATTCCCTGCGCTATGGCTACCTCTGCTGTCTATGCTCCCTCTTTTTCCACTTTTAAAGTCATCGACGAAAACTTAGATCGTGGCAGTTGGGAGGCCTTGTATCTTTGTCATCCTTTTAGCACGTTAATTGCTGGACCGCGCGGTTCAGGCAAAACCGAATTTGTCAAAAGTTTGATCGAACATAAAAATCGTTTGATCGATCGTCCACCTCAACGTATCGTGTGGTGTTACAAAATGTGGCAATCGGCGTATAGCCTCCTGCGAGAAAGTCAAGGCAATTCCACCGTCTTTGTGGAAGGCATTCCTGGCGATCGTGTCTGACCCCAGTCAAACTCATCTGGTCATCTTCGACGACATGTTAGGAGAAGACGAAGAAGAAATTAAACTGTGGTTTAGGCACCCAAAATTTGTTTCAACAAAGGAAAGCCCATCGCACCATCAGTCTCAATGCTCATTACGTAGTCTTGTTTAAAAGCCCTAGAGATAAATCGCAAATGCAAGTGTTAGCCAAACAGTTAGGAACTCCTTGGATGACACATGCATACGACGATGCCCTTCAAACGCATATTTACTCGTGGATTTAAAACCCACTACCCCCAATTAATTGCGATTTCGTACCCATCTGTTTCACCACTGGTGCCAAGACGGAGGGTTTGTTGTGTACACGTCCTCATCGACTTAAAAAATCTATAAAAACCTCGATCACGTTTGGTCTGTCTCACACATCGTCAACATGATATCACTTCAGTCTCATCTTCCCGTCAAAATGATTCGTGCCTTGTACGGCATCAGTCACGAGAAAATCCTCAAATACGTGTTCGTGTCTTAGAAGCCAGTCTCAAAGAAGTCTTACGATGGTTTACAGTGACAGCACGTCAATTACTTCAAGTCATCATTCACATTCCTCATCAAAACAAACGCTTTTTTGAGAGAAACAAAGTAGCCTTGACGCAACTGCCAAATCTCCGCATCGACACTCAAACCAAAAAGCAAATCATTTTCAAAACTAGAGGTAGTGGTTCTGTAGAGGGTGTCATCATTCGCTCCATCTTAAAATTGGATCCCAATGCTATCCAAAAGTCATCCCCAAGAAAAAAGTCATTCCCCGACCCAAACGTACCCAGAAGAAAAAAAGCAGTGGTGTCAAGACCAGGTAACAGCCCCAGAAAAAGAAAAGTCCCAAGAAAAAGAAAAGCCCACCAGAAAAGACCCCAGAAATCTTCTAGCCGCAAGAGAGGCACTACAGTCCGGGAGCAACCTTACATTCCCAAGTCACGACCTGCAGCGACGGTGACCGCGTCTCCAGTAGCCTCAGGTTCTTCCACTTCCCCGTTGTTAGTGATGCCACTCAAACCTAATTTGACACCTGTTCTTCCCCATTTGATGAAAAAATGGAAACCAGTGTCTCCAGGAACTTCTCCTCCAGCGGTGACACCCTCCTCCTCTTAGCCTCAGCGGCAGCTGCAAACAAAGTACTTGCCCCCAAAATCAAAGTTCAAGAGAGATCGGGTATGTTACAGAGTTTACTGGATTTATCCAAGCAAAAACTGACACAATTTAGTCCGTTGCGAACCGCTTAGCGACGAGTGATGCCTGTCATCAAGTTGATACGACGTAGAGACAATCAGTAGCGACGCATTCAACTATAAATAAATACCTGGGGTAAACGACGGGTATCAGTGTTTTTGTGCTTCTGAACACAAAAAGATGTCACCTAAAACAAGTGCACACCATCACCATCGCCGTTCTCCTGTACAAAAAGGAAAAGGAAAAAGAAAAGGACAGTCTCGTCGTTTGACCCCGCATCCGACAAAACGCTTAGCCAAACATCTACGTCTACACAAGAAAAGACCCAGTCGTCCAAAGAAAAGAGGTTGCTACAAAGAGGAGGGTTTTTTATGCCTGTTTTGTTACCACAGCTTCTCTAAAGTTTTCCTGGTCTATTACCACCAGCAAAAAAATAAGATAAAAGGACGAATGTCAAGCGATGGACTTCAGTGTATTTTTGCTCCTGATCCAAAAAGATGTCTCTTAAAAGTAATGCACACCACCATCACTCTCTTGCCAAAAAAAGAAAGAAAAGAAAAGGACTGCCTCCTCGTTTAGCCAAACATTGGGACGTGTTGTCTGTCCTGTCCAAAGCCCCTCCACCCATGCGAAAACAACTCATTCAAACAGCCTCCAAAGATGTCATCGATTCGTGTGCGAATGTTTTTTGATTGTCTTGAAAGGAGCGATACCTCTGTCTAAACACCAGAAAGGATGCTTCGCCAAACATCGACACATTCTTCGCCAAATGGTTCAAAAGAAAATCCCCATTCGTCGAAAGAGAAATATTTTCGTGCAACGCGGAGGATCTTTACCCCTGATTGGACCCATTGTCAAAGAAATAGCGGGAGCCATGCTGAGAGGACTCCTGGGAGGTGTTTTACCGATGGGCCCAAGATAAAAAGTATCAAGAAGATAAAAAGGACCTCTGAGGTGAAAAGATCTCAGACGTGACCTTTGGAATCTGATGGAAGGAGGAAAACTGACTTTAGTGCTTTGCAAACGAAGGATAGAATTTCATCGCTGGAAAGAACAACGTACCCCACATTTACCTCCCAATCCTCATCTGACCGAGATATTCCAGTTACAACACGAATTGTAATCGATGATCGATCGCAGCGATTTGTCAGAAACGGAAAAATCGAAACGGTAAGGTTAAATGTTTCAGCGACTTCAACTCTTTCATCAGCTTTAGACGAAACATCTCGACCGACTCTGAAAGATTTTAAGACCCTGATGAAAAGTCCATCACCACTACCCCCATTGACTAAGACAGACGCAGCTCCACGGATGCCTGAGGAAGAAGAGGCCCGAGAAGTCGTTCAAACACCGTCAGCGGCTCCCATCTCTAGCAAGATTGCAGCGTCCTTGTTAACCCCTTCCCCCACACCTTAACGAGAAGAACTCAAAGCTTGGTTTTAAAGATGATGCCCACTCCTCCTTCGACAGAAGTCAAAAAGAAAGAAGGAAAACCAGAAGTGAGTAAAGAAAGGAAGACAAAAAATACCCCATTACCATCACCACCACCACTAGCCCCGACTTCTACTCCCGTGGCATGTCGGATACGTAAAGATGTTTCCAAACCATCACCACCTCACCCCAGCCAAAGTAACATTAGTGAACAGAGTGTGACTTTTTAAAAAAAGTCCTGATGGAGAATTTGTTAGCCAGCATTTACTTCGATCCAGCCCATATTGCGGGGTACGGAGGAGTTCAGAAATTGCATCGTGCTGCCAAGACCCGAGTCAAAAGTGTCCGCTTACCTCAAGTGCAACGATGGTCACAAGCCACGTACACCTTACACAAACCCATTCGACGAAAATTTTCCAGAAATCGCACCCGAGTAGAGCGCATCGATCATCAATGGCAAACTGATTTAGCCGATGTCTCTCATTTGGCCACCTACAATCGTGCCTACAAACATTTGTTTTGTGTCATCGACGTCTTTTCCAAATTTGCCTGGGTCATATCATTGACTTCCAAATCGAGCACTGAGTTAGTGCGAGCCCTAAAACTGGTGTTGAAACAAAGTGGTCGTCACCCTCTTCGATGGCAAACCGACAAAGGCACCTCAGCAAGGATAAGGCAGAAAGAGACAACGAGGACACCCCTCCAGAGGACTTCACACACCCAGAGCTAGAAAGACTAAGAAAAGAAGAACCGTCAATAATTTCACGCATTCCTTGTTCAGCGATGTGGATTTGTACTTAAATAACAAACTAGTCAGCAGCAGCATGGATACTTACCCTTACCAATCCTACCTGGAAATTCTCTTGACTTACGGAAATGATGCCAAGAACACTAGTCTGGATGCTTGCGTCATATGGAAACCTGACACAGCGGGCGAGGACAAGTTTAACGACACAGCCGTGACAGCAGCTGACGATCCTCACAATGTGGGCTTTAACGATCATCGAAAGAAAATCCTGCAAGGACGTAGATCAGAACTGATGGATCGTTTGCATTTTGACATGTGGTTGCAAGAAAAGTATTTGCTGAACGAGGTGGATATCTGCCTGAGACTGAATCTCAGCAGTAATGGTTAATGTCAACGAGTACAAAACCATCATCCAAGAAGCCAGACTCTACGTGTGTGGAAGTGTTACCTAAAGTGGGAAACGACATCAGTCACACTTTGAGCAAAACGACCACTAAGTATCCGATACGACGCGTGGAAGTGAAACCTTCACCATTGCTGCTGGACCCCTATGAAAGATCGAAGATCATCTGTTCCAAGGACAATTACCCAAACGTTTAATCATTGGTATCGTCAGCAACGAAGCCCTCAACTGAGCCGTCACTGCCAATCCTTTCCATTTTAAGCACTACAGAGTATACAAGATCGAAGTCAGTCGTGCTTGCAAAACCTTGTGTACCAGACCCTTCGAACCTAAGTTTGCCGAAAAGAATTGCTTGAGATCGTACTGTCCCTGTACGAAGCCACGGGACAGTTAGGGATCAACATCAGCCACGGCATTTCGTACGACGATTATGCAGGAGGTTACGCTTTGTGGGCCTTTGATTTCACTCCAGACCAAGTCAGCGACAAGGGACAAATCCACCCTATAAAATCTGACCAACTGCATGTGGAACTTCAGTTTGCAGAAGTTCTAACCGAGACGGTCAACGTCACCTTGTATGCCGAATTCGACAACACTCTAGAAATCAACAGTTTGAGAGAAGTCATTCTAGACTGTTAGAAGCTATGAAAGACTCTTATCCCTGTTTGAATGGTGGAGAATCTTTGGAAATGGAATTGGAGGATGTCGTGAAAGCAGAACCACCCACCAAAAAAGACAAAGACGAGGAGGTGATGGTAATGGCCAGATGGCCAGAACAATAAAAACATTTAGTCTCCAGTTTTGCCAAACACCTATCGAAAAAAACTACAGGGTTGACCAATAAAGATTGTTATGGATGTCAAAACGATCGTCCCAGTCAAATTCAACGCGATAAATGTCTGATGATGAGTAAAGAAGAAATATTGGACGAGTATCTGGATGACGCTTGGTGTCTCATCTCAGAAGAAGCAGTGTTGCATCAGTGGTATAAGGCTTGCGTGATCATTCCTCTCCTCCATAGACTGCTCTGGAGATCCGTCGCATCGAAGCTATCTTGGCACATAGTACGAAGATGAAGCTGATAGATGTTGACTTGACAGAGATTTTCAATCAAAAAGTCAGGATTGAGTTGATGACTTATCATTACCTGTGAAAGAAGAAAATAAACAAAACAAAATGGATACCTGGGAACTGTATTACCTTTTGAAAAACAGTTCGTGCACCGCGTCTTATAATCCTGTCGTGTGCGGTAAGGATGAACTCATCGCAAACCTAAAGACCATCAAGCTTATGTCATCAACACGGACGACGGTCATCTCCCAGGAACGCATTGGGTAGCCAGCTACATTCCCCACGATGCCTGTGTGGAGTATTTTGATTCGTATGGATTACCGCCTTTGGAAACGACATATTCGAGTTTATGAGATGAAATGCCCGGTCGACAGGATTCAATAATGTGAAATTACAAGGCACAGATTCCATGGTGTGTGGACAATATTGTGTGTATTTTCTTCATCAATGCACTCTTGGATATCCCTTAGAACATTTAGTGACTTATTTTATTCGTGACTCTTCGAGAAACGATGAAAAAGTAGATCGATGGTTTTGTGACCATTATGGATATCTCTTGTCTTTAGCTAGGAAACGTAGTGTACATCAATGGCCAAATGACCTCCATCATAACTTGACTTCACACCGTTGTCAACCTTGTCAAAAATTTGTTATTTGATATTGTATGAATTGTTGTATTATTTGTTGGTTAATTGTGGGTTGAGTAAAAATGTTATCAAAAACATTATTGTTTGTGGTTTGTTTTTTAAAAAATCTTGTTATCATTATACATGCACTTCTCTCTATCCCTCACCATGAGATAAGATATAGCATTCCTACCCCAAAACCGTAGGGATGTTTTCTATCGCGTCCGCGCTTGAGCCATATAATGCGGTACGGTCTCCAGTCTGAAGAGATAGTGAATGTCAGGATGTTAAAAGTGGCTCAAGACCTGATAGAAGAGGTCTTCAGAGATGAAATCAAAAATGAACAAGAAGAATGGACCGAGAAGTACAGACTTCTGAAACAGCAGAGAGAGCAGAAACAGCAGCAGCAACAGCAACAGCAACAACAGCAGGAGCCGGACAGAGTCTTTGTGGACTGTAGAGTGGACACGAAAGAGTTCGCCTTCTCCTTCAAAGAAGCAGACCCTTTCCTGTCAGAAAGCCTGCAGCCAGACGGGGACGCAATCTTAATCAATAAGAGATTGCCACAACCCCAAAGAAAACAGCACTTTTCAGGGCTACCCCAAATATCTAGAAAAGACATACTACTCTATTGCCAAAATTTGTATGTATTTGTGTTTGTCTGTAGGTTAAAAAATAGAAGTGTTGCTATAAACACTTCGTTTCCCTGGCATCGTAGGATAATGTGTGTGTGTGTGTGTGTGTGTGTGTGTGTGTGTGTGTGTGTGTGTGTGTGTGTGTGTGTGTGTGTGTGTGTGTGTGTGTGTGTGTGTGTGTGTGTGTGTGTGTGTGTGTGTAAGTAATGGGATAGAAGTGTACATATAAACACTTCGTTTTCCTATCTTGTAAGATAGTCTATGTGTTTTATATGTATGAATGGTAATAAAGTGTGTTTTTAGGTAAAAAGTGAACGTGAGTGTTTCTATTAGGCCCGCGCGTACCATGTTTTTGGTTATGGTGTGGGTATTGTTATTTTTTGTGTAAGAGGGACTTTTCCTTCACGTCCGTGCATGAAGTATATAAAGTGTAACGTTCGTCAGTCTGGTTACCCATCGTTCGTTGATTAACTTCAAAGAAGATTAGCAGAATCAGCAAATTGTTGGAACTCCAAATGCACCTGGAGTATGCCAGCCGACTGCTGGATGAGCTGGCCATGGAGGCCATTGCAGAAAGTGCCAGACTTGAGGTAGAGGAGGAAAAAAAGAAGAAAGAAGAGGAGAAGGAAAAGAAAAGACAGATCTTGCCTCACCTCATATTTAGGCAAACGTGTGAGTTAAAGCCTGAGGTGAGGACCCCATCATCTCCACAACAACGTCAGCCACTGCCACAACCGGTACCGATAGCCATGATCCCTCAAATCGAAAATTGGGAAGAAGAATTGGAGAAGCACAGGCAAGAATGGGAGCCTCAGCGAGCCCTGCAAGTAAGGAGACCACAAAATCCACAGGCAGGACAAAGGATAGCAAGGGAGAGAGACTTCCGAATCCCACAAACTGAAGATTTGGGTTTTGAAGTCACTCAAGTGGCCTCTGCGCTCCCAACCACAACTGTCAATTGGAACAATGACTGGATTCGACGATGCGTGTGTGCAGCCCGGCCTGGGAGGTGTCA
Source organism: Megalonaias nervosa (assembly GCA_016617855.1). NCBI lineage: Eukaryota > Metazoa > Mollusca > Bivalvia > Unionida > Unionidae > Megalonaias > Megalonaias nervosa. The sequence continues at coordinate 13,644 of JAECUM010040780.1, forward strand.
CCATTAACCAGGTGCATTTGGAGTTAGAAAAAAACAACCCTTCTCAGGGCTAACCAGATCTCTGGAAAAAAAGAGACTGATCAAGTTGCCAATCATATAATTATGTGCGTGCATGTGTGTGTGTGTGTAGTTTTCTTTGTGTGTGTGTATGTGTACGCGCGTACGTTTGTGTTTATGAGTGTGTGTTTGTTTGTGTGTACGTGTGCGTGCGTACGTTTGTGTCTGTGTGTATGTTTTTTCCTTAACAAAAACCCCTTGTCCCTGCACAAATAATAGTCTGTGTTTGTGTGTGTGTGTTTGTGTGTTTGTGTGTGTATGTGTTTTTTCCTTAACAAGAAACCCTTCTCCATGTACAAAATAATATTTGTTACGTGTGACAGTAGAGTAGTGTCACTATAAACACTAACTCACTTACCTGACGTCATTGTAGTTGATAATGTGTTTTTCAAAAATACTTTCCTTCTCCACAATGTGTTGATAGAAAGTATAGTGGGTTTTGTTAATATTAGTGTGTTGTTTTGCATAAAAATTTATTTTATGTTAGCACTCATATCACTGGTAATTGTTTGGTATGTGATAAAGGTAGTTAGTGTGAGGGGATGTTTTCGTTCACGTCGATGTTTGAGGTATATATAACGTGTAGCGTTCGTCAGTTGCGCAATTCAACATTGAATAACAAAAAAAGGTGGCAAGCAATCACGTCAACAAAATGCAGAAGTAGCGAGAAGTGGTGGACGATATTGGGATGGTGGAGGAAATGTTGGTTAGGTTGGAAGATGGATGTTATAGTCCTCACAGAGTAAAAATGGAGATAAATAATTTAAGAAAGGCCAAGGAAAGACTCAGAGAGCTTATGAAAGAGGAAAAGGAGGAGAAGGAGGACAAAGAGGAAAAGGAACAAATGAGAACCTACAGTGCTAAGCTTGAAAACGAAGAAGAGAATGAGAAAAAGAACAAGAAGAGAAGGAGGAGGAGGAGAAAGAGAATGGGAAGAAGAAGACAAATGTAATGGATAAGATAAGAAGATGGAGAAGAAGAAGAGAGGAGAGAAATTATAAAAAGTTAAACGGCACTTTTCAGGGCCACTCCATTGCCTCGAAAGATATCTATTCTCTCTTGCCTAAAATTGTGTGATAGATTTATGTCTATAAATGTGTGTTATGTCTTTGTCTCTGGCTATGTCTCTAACACTGTCTCTAACTACGTCTCTATATCTATGTCTATTTGTCCCTAGAGTAACGCGTATTCAAGTCAATCCCTTGCCACACTGTTCCGCCCGGTTGAGGTCAGCCACTTGCAATATTTGTTGCCAGTGTCCAGTACCGTGACGTCATCCCTGTTCAATTCCTATTGTCCCTATATAGTTTCAATCCTTTGTCGCTATACATCCCTATATTCAATTCCCCTTGTCCCTATAGAGTCCCACTCCTTTTATACCTTTTGTCCCTATAGTACAAAGACCCTGTCTGTAATACTAATTTCCATTGTCCCTATAAATCTTGTCCCTATAGTACAAACACCCAAATTTAAGATAGAAATCCCATTGTCCCTATGGTATCCCCATTCACTACTCCCGTTTGATGAAGATAATGACTACGGCGCGAACGACGATGGCAATTATTATCAATTTATTATTATTATAATAATAATAATAATAATAATTATTATTATTATTATTAGTAGTAGTAGTAGTAGTAGTAGTAGCATTAGTATTCCTAAATAGGCTTGATTTTGATTCCAAATGATGAATATATGTGAATTTCTGGTTCCGTTCTGACTTTGCTTGCTCCAAAATCCTGTTCGACAGAAGAATGTATGCATATATGTGTGGTTGAAAGGGGGGGGGGGGCATAAATGTGTACGTGTCTCTGTGAATGAAACTTTTCTTTGGTATGATTGTCACTCATTTTATACAGTTATGGTATACTGCTGTACCTTCAAGTTACTACATACCCATTATATCTTACAGGACTGATATGGCGTTCGATATCGCTGTTCAATCCGTATTTCGGTAACACAAACAGATTAAAACCACTTGGTGTCCGCACGTATATATTTCTAGACGCAGTTAATCAAAATTTTACAAATCCCTGTTTCTCTTTAATTTCTTTCATACACCTAAAAATATTTACAAAGCATTAAAAGGGTATGTAAAAAATACGGAACCGATTTTTTGTTTTGTAACGAGTGGGGTTGGGGTGAGAACTCGTTTGATATGGCATATGAATACGCCTCGGCCCGATGGCCTCAAGGTATCCCTCGTCGTATCAATCTCGTTCTTTCCGCCGACTTCGTCAGACCGATTCTCTAAAAGGCAGCCAGTGTTGAAAATAATATCAAAACGATAGAGCAGATTTGGCTGCAGGACACCGTTTGTGTATATTAAAGATTCATGAAATAGATTATCAACGCTTTAATCCATGAGTTTGCACATGGATTCTGATTATGCATTTACCTTGTTAGATAGAAATACTACGCCTATGTTTATAATACATATTCGTTGTAAACGTGCGTATGCATGTATGCATGTACGTACCACGGTATGTTGTGACATCATCCGTCTGTCAATCCATTTCGCTACTCCTAAACCGCCGAGTAGCAAATCGCTATATTTTATATATACATGTAGATTGTCCAGTTTGTCCCGCCAATCAAATATTGTTATTATTATTATTATTATTATTATTATTATTATTATTATTATTATTATTGTCTTTCAGGGCATTCGTTTTCAGCATGTTACAACGCTAAGTCGCTTGGGATTATCCGTGTTCCATTAGCAATGCCGCAGATTGGAATCTTCATCGGCCATCATTCATTTCAATAGTACAGAATTTAAAAGGAAAGAAGATAGCAGGCATATAAATAAAAGTGATCAAAAGGCTTGTATATATGACTTACTTATATTGCTTGAATTAAACTTGGTAACATTTGAAAGATAGAAATTAACTATCAACCCAATTTTTGTATGAAATCACATCCTCTCTCTCTCTCTCTCTCTCTCTCTCTCTCTCTCTCTCCATTTCACGTAATGGTTATTGGACACTTTAGTAAGCGTAATATAATCTTTCACTCAAAATACTGAAATATGACTATTAATTTAGCATTGGTTAATCATGTATTCTTTCAGACATTACATATGATTATATAATCAAACAGGTCTGAATACATTTGTATTTTCATGTTATTATTGGACACAGGCTTGTGAAGACCAAGAATGATGAGTTGATAAATTTCCATAAACTCTTAATCGTGATGAGATACTTCAGTTTTCCTAAGCTATTTTGAATCCTCGATTTTCCTAGGAATACCACATAACAAAGCTACACTGATTCATCGAAATAATATTCCAGCTTCACCACAGTGTTTCCTATTGTCTTGCTCTCGCTCAACCAACCTATCGCGTGATTTCAAACCACCAGTCACGTGACTTCTTCCAGGTTCTGTTTTCAGAATTCAGATATTTGCTCTCTGACTTATCCTACTGCTTCATTTCGTGGCGTTTCCTTGCCATATTTAATGAGAGTATACATTTTTTCTTATCATACTTATGTTGTGCAAAGTATTTAAGTTCACGAATCTTGGGATTATATTTTTTCACAATTTAGTTTCATTATGATATCCTTGCGCAATCTGTAAACATCGCAAAGTTTCAGAAAGGCTTTACGTGCAGCAAGGGACATCTGCTTTTGAAATAAATCTGTTATCTGAATCAGGTTACATAGTTTCAAACACTTTAATGGACAAGCTGAAGTTTGTCATGTTTTACTTTTCAGTAAAGTTTAAAAGAGGCTTTTCTACCAGTCGATTGCAGACTGTTGTAATTAAGCGATTGTAGAAAATGATATACATAACGTGTTTGAGCATCTCTCTGGATGCGGACACTATTCATTAGAGGTACTTTTGAGAATGGAAAATTATTTTGTCTACCGCTATGTACCAGTTGGTTCTCGCTGATAGAAGTCTAACACCAAAAACAAATCAACGTGTAATAGGCTCAAAGTATGTGTTGTAACAGGAGAGAAAGAGAGAAGTAGACAGAGAGAGTCATATATATATACATACATACATATATATATATATATATATATATATATATATATATATATATATATATATATATATATATATATATATATATATATATATATATATATATATAGAGAAGAAGAGAGAGAGAGAGAGAGAGAGAGAGAGAGAGAATGGAACGTTAGAGTTTTAAATTCGTAATGCAAGGGTCGCGAGTTCGATACTTGACCATGATGGGTTGGGGTCGGCTCACATGGTATGTTTTTTGGAACGGCACTTAGCTCCCATTTTCTGGACATGATATAGCCAATAACATGTTCTAAGTGCCGATAAGAGCAACACACCAACACACGCGCACACGCACACGCACACGCACATGAACACTCACACTCACACATATATATGTATGTATGTATGCATGTCTGTATGTTTTCGTGTGTATATTGGAAAACGTATAGCGAAATTTACATAAAACTTAATTTATAATGTGCTAGAACCAGATTAAGTCTATCAGTTCAATAGGGAAAACAATTAACAACAGCGGAATTCTTACCGACAAGCTGTAACAACGAAAGTTTGAAAGAATTAAATAGGTGAAGGTTGCTGTTATCGTGCCAATGGTGAAACAAAGCATAAATTCGAGCAATGGCTTTGTCCCGTGGACATATCACACGTCATAAGATTTACTCTAGGATTAGGATTTCACAAAGATAGCATTTATCTTGTTCTAACGGCATCTATGGATCCAGTGCGGGGGTGGGGTTTACGTGGGAAAAGGGTACTAAATAAATAAATAGGCGAGACGTCTGTGTGACAGTCACCTCCTTCTCTCCACTCCCCCCATTCCTACATGTAATGCATTTCCAGAGTATAAATGTAACCACCCAACTGCAAAGAAAACTTACTATAGGAAACGTGTCGCGCCCATTTGTGTGTGGGGTGAGGGGGCCCGATTCGGTTCTGACCCCGCTCCTGAATATCTGCCCTTGAGATTGGCGTCGACTTATTTCTCAGCACAGCACCTTTATCATCATAGACTTTATACATATGAAAATGATAATCGCTTCAGATTACATTTCCTAAATAAATAAGTAAATAAATAAATAAAGGATACAACGTATGCCATGTAGTTTGTCTGGTTCTTCTTCGGCAGTGGTGAGGCAGTTAACATTTTGAGCTACTTCTAACCATCAGAAATCTTCTCTATCAGATAGGTAACTGCTTTGAGAACCACGTTTCTCTTAGTTATAGGGACCGCAAGACAACAGTCGTTGTCTACTGCTGGGTTCATAAACGCACAAATACTTCAAATAATTTCTTCTGATCACCTACTGACCAGACATCACGAAGGTCTAACCTCATGCTTGTAAGGTTTTTCTTATTTCACCATTGTTTGACTCATCAGTAAATGTTTCCAGGCCGAATATTAGGACTACCAGCTATGCAATACAAAACACGGCCCATGCACCCACTACAACTGCTGACTTGTAACTCAAATTGATTAGCACATATATATCTAAAAATACGCAGAGGAATCCTGATGTTAAGAAATTATGGAGGGAGTAGTATGAATAGATGATGATCCTCTCTCAGAGACCCCCCTGCCCCCCAAAGCGTTCTACGTTAACATCTTTGTCAGCAGCCTTTGTTAGCTCAAAATGATGACTTTTACACGATAACACATTTTCTGAAAAAAATATGCTTTGTGGGCAGGGAGGGTCTCTGAGATAGGATGCATCATCTATTCCTACTACTATGACAGTCTCTTTTATTAGCCAAAATAATATTGTTACAAAATGTTATATTAAACAAATGAAATATATATAATGTCTTATTGTAAACCATCAATCAGACATGTTGGATTTGATCTAACAAATAGATTTTGTAAAAGATTTAATTCGATCAAAGCAGCGTCAGCATATACCGGTATAAAACCTAAAATAATAAGCGATTGCATTAAAAATGTAGGCTATCATATATCACCGAAATATGGGTCAGTATGGTTATTCGCGACTGAAAATGATATGAGAATAGCGGGTTGGGCAGATGATGTGATGACATTTATCGATAACATGGTTGATATATTATTTGATAAGGATGTTTCTAAGCAAAAATATACAGCGCGGGGTGACATTCGGTCTACCATTCCATAGTTATATCAGATAAACCTAACGAGGTTCCGAATCTTTGTTTAGATATTTACCCCCAAAAGAACCCCTAAATATCCGAAACCGAAACTTTAGAGGCTCAGAGGGCTGTCCGTACGTGTAGGTTTTGTTTGCCCCCGAAAGAATTCCTAAATATCCGTAACCGAAACTCTAGAAACTCAGAGGGTTGTTTATACACATGTAGGTCTTATTTTAGTGACCAACCAGATTCTGTTTATTGCCTTACAAGAATTCCTAGATATCCGTAACCGAAACTCTAGAAACTCAAAGGCTGAGATTGGTCTTTGTGACCTGGAATCTCATTAGGTTTATTTTTAGTTTTGCGATTGTGTCTTTTGGAATGGCCCTTGTGTGGGGTACCCCTTTAGTGAAGTCACAAGGTCACGACCTCATATCGCCCCCGCTGTATATTTTTGATGAGATGATATGATGATGATGATGATGATATGATGAAATGCCGTCTTCACGCCAGCACACCAACCCCCAATGATCAACCAATGGGTGATTCACAAAAGTGAATCCACCACGTGTTGACGTAGTGGATTGGTGTACTCTGAAGACGGGGGGGCTGGAGCCCCCAATAGATTATAAATCTTGGCTTAAAATCGCCCCCGCAGACATATATGTCTTTCACGAGTATCGAACCACGACCCCCAGGATGAGAGTTTCAGCACGTTATCAATTGAGCTATCGGACGCATTTACGTGTTTAAGATAAAATAGTTATCATATGGTTACCAAAAGCACAGTAGTCCTAAAAACTACAGTGTTCGATTTTCTTAACAAAAACCACATTTTATTTGTCCAATTTCCAAAAAATATAGAAATATATAATTCTGCATAACACGAATAATACTGTATAGCCGATTTCTTAACATATAGGCAACAGAATTCTCTGTTCGCCGTTACCATGGAATAATCAATAACAGACCTAATAACTACAGCCAGTCACTAGACAATAAAATATTGATTGCCTGTTATGCACTCTGTGAAACCTGTAAGTGGATGTTATGTAAACAAAGAATACAATATTGTTATTTTGTCAGTTTGGAGCGAACTGCATAGAAGAAATCAAATAATTCGTATCCGCATATGCGTTCTTGCAAGTGGAAGTAAACTACAGACAAAAAATATGTAATAGCATTATGCAGATCATAGATTTTCTTGTTTGTTTCACTAATTAATTAATAACAAAACTGCACAGACTAAAATATGCCCTCGCATGATACATATAACCAGATCTGGTAACGTTGGCATTTTATCAAGTCATATACGGTTGGCCTTAGGGAGAAAATCTACAGTATTATTATTTACGTAAAGGAAATTTCTAGTTATTTTAACAAATACAGAACTGCACCAGAATTTGTAAGTCTTAAAAATGCTGTCATATTTACATTTCACTAAGAAATACGTACAAGTATATATTTTATGTTCGACAACTCGTGAATGATTTTAAACTAAACTCTAGCGTTATTATCTCCCTTTTTTAAAAACTATATTTCTAATCCTATGGAAAGTATGTCTACATTCGCTATTAAGTATAACATGTTTTCGTAATTATATAACAGAAACTTAATTCTGCCAGATACCTTACGGCGACTTTCGAATAGCTCTTTCATTGCTAATTTGCTTAGAAGATATTTGCTACCTTTTGCAAAAACTTTTGACCTGTCCAAGTCTATGATGATTTTTGTGTACTGACCTTGGCTTATTGGATCGTGTAAATTTTCATATTTTGATGAAAGCGCATCTCTTAAATTTTCGAGATACGGAAAATACTCGCTATCGTCTGTTCTAATAAGAGAAAGTTTTATTCTATCAAATTTACTAAAACAAATACCTGAAACTTCATCATTAAATTCAAATGATAATTGTTGGTTATTGACCATTATTTTTTTAATTTTGCTATTAACTCCATCGGCTAATGTTAAATTTTCAAACATTATTTCTGATGCTTAGACAATATTACTTAAATAATGTCCAAGTGCGAGAGTATTAATTCCGTCTTTGCAATACCTTTTATCATCGAAATTGCTTAGTCCACGTTTTATAATTGTATTTGTTTCAAGCTTATGATAATTAGTCCTAATTACATTAGTTTTAATAAAACTGACGCTATTGTTAAGACCCGCTTTGAAATCCTCAAAATGCATCATCTTTTTCACATATCCGCGAGGGATACCTTTAGCTTTCTTGGTCAGTTTATTGCCATCTAATATGACAGCATACATTTTGCTTCTTAGTCCAACAAACTCTCTCACAGGTACAAACATAAATTCATCTTTCATTTTACCAATAACTTTCTTGTTAGAATTATCATGAAATTCACTACAAGTTGGATAATCTGATAAATCGAACAAATCTTTACTATCGTAAATATCTTGATAGACATTATCACATTTTATATTATATACTAGAGAGTCAGTATCAGTAAATAGCAACTCCGAATCTGGCCACATTTTTTTGGTAAAATTATAATGAAAATCGTACATCAGCCACTTTGATATATCAAGTACAGCTGCACCAACATAGATAGGCTTATTTAACTTTAAATTTGTCTTTCGTCGTTGTATTGCAGCAAGATTTTCATTAAATATTTTCATACTAACAAAACCATCGTCGCTAACTAATTTATTTCTGCGATTAATGTCATTAACGATCTCAATCGAAACTCTCCTGCGTATATTTTTCATAGTCTTACCAAACACTGAGTTGTTCATTAACTTGAAAAAGTTTTTCTCAAATTCGGTTTTAACCACGGCACGACATTTCGTATTTAGGTCAATATAATCCGCCATCCACCGCGACTGATTAAACTTTAACACGCGATGGACTTTTCTCAGAATTAGTCCAGCATCTACTGCTTGCTTTAGATTTTTGTAATGCATGACGTAATTTCTTTTATCTAACAAATTTGGAACTAGCTTGTTAACGATAGAACTTTTTGCTGTTGTCATTGCTCGTTGTTCAGGCGATAATAAACTGTAATCAATCGTCATCGACTCTGCGCAAAACGGATAGTCGTTATGTAGATCATGTAACGAACTGGGATAGTCTAGATCAACTTCAACAAAGTATGAAATATCTTTCGGAAGATTTTTTTCAGTTTCTTTAAGAAATTGGTTTGAAGTTATCCAATGAAACCCACCGCAAGGCATTGGCTGTGCCATACTCCACCCGTACAAATTCACACAATCTAAATAAATAATGTAACTCGACGGACGATTTTTATCATAACTTTTCAAATATTTATTATTAGCCGCTGCATATTTTTTTGTTATGACGCTAATTCCGCCTCTGATGCCTTTTTCAATAAAGTTAAACATATCGACATCTGTTAAGAGATCTAATTCTATTTTGCTAGTTTTTAGTAGAGCGTCCCAAGACAGCCCTGGAGCAGAATAATACCAACAGGGGTCTAATCCGTAATTTGCATGACTAACCTGACGAAAATTCTCGAAAACATCTGCTAGCAATAATACATCCGTTTTCAGATATAAATCGTGATAATCGCCAAATGTTTTACAGGCAAATTTATTCCACATATCTTGTGCATATTTATACTCGTCGTCGCTGATGTTTTCATTCTTGAGCTGCGAGTAAAATTTATTTTTGCTAGGTAGAGAAGTTTCATTAAATCTGCTCCAATCGTCGAGATATTCGTAAAGAAAGATACCTTTTTTTGTCAGATCGACATAGTTTTCTCCGAAGCAGCTTCGCAGATTATTGAAAATACTGCAGCCTTTAACGAGCTCGTCTAATGATGCTGCCATAAATTGCATGCTGTCGATAAAGCGTAATTTGCCGAGGGTCACCGACATATACTTTTCAAAATTATTTGGAATACATTTTATCACGTTATTCAATTTTAGTTTAGCTTTAATGTTTTCATCACCAAAAGCTTCTACAATGATGTAACTGTCATAGCCACGAAAGTTATGTAAAACTACGGGAATAAAATCTGGAGCATGAAATTTCAATTTACAACTGTTATGAGCTGCTCCGCGATATTGGCCGGTCAAATGACAGTGATCTCGCACCTTGGAGTCCTCCAGCAACTGTTCGCAAATATGACAATTAACTGCCTCATCAAAGTCGAGTTGTTGTTTAGACGTTATTCTGATCGGAGCTGTTCTAAGTAATCTGTTAGAAATTGTATTAACTTCGTCTATTAAATTTTTTAGTAACCACACGGCAGGATTTTCACCTCTATATAACCTTATCGGAGATGAAAATTTATCGCTGGCGCAACAAACTACTTTATAAGCTACACCACAAGGAATATGCTGTTGTATTTTTCTGGTACTTGATTTGTTCGGATTATTTTCGGCTCCAGCCACGGGAACGAGTAGACACTCGAAATCGGCGTAAGTAACAAAAGGAATACTTAGTTTATGATTATAATTTTTAAATTTTAATATTTTTTCTTTTTCGCTAGGCATAGTTATTTTTTTGAACATTAACGCAGTATTTGAGATGCTCTTGCAGTCTTTCATCGCTAGTAAATCCGTGTAGACATCTATAACAGAAATATTTCTTGTTTTAGTTTTTACTGTACTGTCCGCCAACTAGGCCGTTAAAGTTTTTTATCCAACAGTAATGTCCCTAAAAAAATAATAAATTTATTGTCTTTTGCGAAGCATTTTCTGAGATATATTTAGGGTAAACGTTTTCTCGCTCGTCTAGTCCGAAAACATTTACTGAGATACCGTTTTGTTTTTCGAACTTTGGTATATGATTTTCTGCTACTGGAAAGTTGATGCCATCAAAATTGAATTCGTTCTTGTGCGGAAAATACTTGTTGACGCAATCGGAATTTTGTTCTTTGGGAAACATCGCGGAAAGAATAGACCACTGGAAACATTTGTCATCATTGTTTTTGACATTTATACAGCACTTTTTGTTTTTAATTTTTTGAGGAAGATCGACGTACAAATTACCGCGAAGTACGTTATATTTTGCTGTGTCAAAATAAAACTGCTTTTATCATTTCGAATTTCCATCCTGACCCTGACGAAGTAAATTCTTCTAATTTTTTGTTTATTTCTTGATGTATTTCATCGGCGACCATGGCAATGTTTGTTCCAGTTAATATCTTCCTCGATTTAGCTGTTAAATAGGGCTCCGAGATTTCGCTGTCAAAACTTTTTGTTTCAAAAATTACGTCAAGTATATTTTCGACTGCGTGTAACTTTGATAAAATCGTATGATATTGGACTATGAGTTTGATACTTTTATGAGCCGCAAGTTCTTGAGCTATAACGGGTTGTAAAAGATGATATAAATTTGTAGAGCTAAAATTAGCTAATATGGTCTGATCGTCGAGTTTATAACTGTTATCATAGCCTGAAAATGCTGAAGCAATTTTTTCGGATTTGATAATACTCTTTTTAGCAATGTCTCGCAATTTCAGCTTTATATGTATATAGTAATATTGTTTATTTAATTGAAATTTTTTAATTTTTTTAATTAGAGATATAAAAAAATTTTGTATATATATATATATAATGACAGAAATCTTGAGATATCTACCACTGACAGCGGAAGAGCAAGAGATGTATCATGTACATCCGAAGTATAACTTATATGCTGCAAATGTATTAGGCTCTGTTATCAACATAGCAACTAAAGAAACTATTGGCGTACCAACACGAGCTGGAATGTTAATTTCAGTGAATGGTGTTGATATGTTTAGAAAAGATTTTATTTATACTTTATTTGTCGGAGATATTCCAGAAGGACAACGAGTATATCGAGCAAATGGTGCAATTGCAGATGATAATATCGAAAATTTAGTTTTACAAAACGAATATCAACCCCATCCAATCTTTGACCTATACGAAGCAAATGATAAGGGAATTATTAGACATAGAAAAACTAAAAAAGTATTAGAAAACTTAGATAAAGATGGACATTTTCTTATGAGTGTTAGAGGAATTAAAACAGATTTTATTGGTTATAAAGCTCATCGTTTTGTTTATGAAGTTTTTAACGGAATAATACCTAATAGTTTAGTTATCGACCATATTAATAAAATTAAAACCGATAATCGTTTGGAAAATTTAGATTTGGTCACGTCAAAAGAAAATACTAGAAGAGGAATTGGTGGCGGTGATAATTTAAATATCCTGCTAAACAAATAATTTCAATAAATCTTGAAACGTCTGAGGAAATGAAATTTAAATCAATAACAGCTGCTGGAAAATATCATAAAATTCATCCTCAAAGAATAAAAGATGTCGCCGATGGAAGAGCAAGATCAGCGACGTCTACGCTGACATTTGATAGATTTAGTTTTAGATACGATAATTAATAATATTTTCTATATCATTACGAGAAAGACAATTATGACCAAATTCCATTATGTCATCGCGATTTAATCGTAACGTCATTATTTTATTTGTCTCAAATTTTATTTTATCCGCTGCTGTTAACAAAAATTTATCAGATTCGCCCAATGTTATCATAACGTCAACGAAATAAAAATTATATTCCAGCAAGCAATTTCGAACTGCTTCGGCTAATTCTTTTTTGTTTAGTATATTAACTCGACAATGATATTTTATTTCCATATTATATATTAATTAGATAAAAAGATAATTATAATAATGAGCTTAATCGAGAGACTGGCTCAACTTTACTCGGAAGATTTTGTTCCAGTTCCTAATGTCACATTAAAAAATATCACCGACGACAGATTTGCTGATTATACTGAAAAAGATATTTTGTATAACTATGACGATGACGAAGATGATGTTGTTGTTAGCAAGAAACATTTAAGTAGACCAACAACTGGGCGGTATGATGTTAAGTACCACATTATCAAAAAAATATTAAAATTTAATTTTAGCGTTGCCGAGCACCAAATATTTTGGCAACTTATAAGGCCCTTTCTAAACGTAAAAGTACCGGGACAACGAAGAAACATAAAATACGATTTTATTTTTGTTAAAATATTTAATTTAATGCCAGTTAATGATGCGAGAAAATTACACTTAATTTCTTTATGTAAACCAGTAAAATGTAGGTCAGTACTAAGAAAATACGAGCAAATTTATAATAATATTATTCAGTCGCAGTCGATGCAATCGACCGAGTTGGTACCCAACTATTAAATTTATCGCTATATCCGCGCCATTTAACTAAACTTTTGTTGCCACGCTTTCTAATAACTTTTTCAATAACAAATACATCTTGTTCTGTTTTCTGAAGTTCTTGTTCGTAAAAACTGCCAGTTATAGGTTCTCCTAATAAGTCTTTCAACGAATATGTAACTGGTATTGTTAAAAGTACTTTATCAACAACAAAGACTTCTTCGCTCCAGTTCGGAGTAAATCCCTTTTCAAACGTTTTTTTCGTCAATGAAATTCTAACTTTATCGCCAACTTTAAATTTATGTCTTCGGTACATGTTTTCATTAGCTAGTATTGGATTTGCAATCGCGTCATTTGGTGACATTTTAGTGGTTCGATGTTTCGTGTTATTATATTCGTCAACAATTTTCATAAGTTGTCGATGTATTTATTCGTGTTTTTGGCTGTCAAATACTTATGAATTTTTTCGTTAAGCGTGCGATTAAATCGCTCGACAATGACGCTTTTCCCCTCATTTCCAGTAACTTTTTTTTAATGTTATTTTGTTCCAAAAACTGCTCGAACTTTTTGTTAAAAAACTCTGCTCCATGATCGGTCCAGATTCTATTGGGCTTTCTTTCTGTAGTTGTTATTATGTGCTTTAGCGCGTCAATCATTGAGGTTCCTGTTTTATCCGAAACCGGTACACTAAATGCATATTTACTGAAAACATCGACAACATTGAACAAGTATTTCTTTGGAGCGCCATCAGCGCCAACGTTAAATTGAGCTAGATTTGACATATCAACTAAATCTATCGCCCAAATGTCATCAACGGCATTTGCTACAACTTTACGTCGCGGAAACTTTTTTTTTTAGGTCTATGTAGTTCGACTGCAAGCGACGTTGTCGCTGGGTCATCATATAAGTCTCTGCTGAGTCCAGACTCTCCGAGTCCGAGTTTATATTTTGCTCCAATAATACCCTGTACCAGCCTTCGGTCAACACGCTCTCGCATATTTACTGGTTTCATTTCGCGAAGTTCGTCTAACATTACTTTGTCGCAGCTGTGTTTTGTTTCGCCACTAGGTTGCTCAATATCTCTGTAGCAGATATCATGACGCATCGCTATTGCGTCAACCTGATTGTAAGGCTCCTGTCCTGGCAGCGGATTATCATTTTCGTCAAGTTGCTCATCAAGCGGATTCCACGGACCGGTATATTTATGGCCTGACAATGTCCAACCACCTTTCGGTTTCGGCAGTTTGCCAATTAATTTATGTATATCTATGCCCGTTCCAATTATTTCTCTGTTATCGCATTTCTGGCAATATGTAACAATTTTATTTTGCTCGAGACATAAATCTCTATCGGCGTCGCAGTTGCACGTCATTATTTGTTTAGTCGTCTACTAAAATAACGTCAGGACAACCCGCCCCTGACTTTGCTGGCAAAAACATACTTTTTCTTTTTCCGCAGATTGCGCAAATACTTTTCTACATTATTCTATTATTCTTCGTTTTTTCCGTTTTTTCGTCTTTATTTTCTGTTTTAGTTTTACACTTGAGACAATATGTTGACATTCTTATATTTGTAAGTTTAGAGAAAATTAATCGCGATCTCGTCATTAGCGTAAGAGGGTTGTTTGTCAAATTGCAAAATAAACTTTAAAAAATCTGGATTTTTGGTCATCTGTTTAATGAACATTATGCAATAATATCCACAAGCGGAAGTTCCAACTGGTTGAATCTGATTAGAAGAATAATTTATTATTTTGTTTTTACTCATATATCTTTTTACCGCGTCACTTGGTGGAATTCCGAACGAGTCGAAATAATTGTTATCAAAAACAGCTACCCAATGTGTACCAGATCCGTCATTAAAATCTTGTATATTTATGACATAAGAACCCAGCGACGATGTCGCTGGCGATGCAATCGCCGTAAGTTCATCTTTGGAATAAACTCCGTGAAAATTTTTTACTTTTTTAAGTTCTTCAAGTATATCAAAATTACTTAACGCAGGCGACGAAGTCGGCCGCGACTTTATCTCCTTGTTCCTGGCAGCATTAGTCCTCTTCCTCGTCCTAACAGACCCGGCAGTAGACTTCCCGCTAATCCTGCCAGTAATGGGGCTATTTGAAGAAATCCACCTTGTGTCTTTTTTTTCGTCGTCGTTTTTCTTTTCGTCGTTGTCTTTTTTCGCACAGTTTTTCGTTTAGGCATTATATTTAATCTTTAGACAAAAATTTTCTTTATTCCACTACCTTTAACTGCCTTTTCTGATGCGCCAGATACTGCTCCTGACGCTGCTGCTAGCCCTAATGTACCTAAGACTGGCAAAATTTTAGGCAGTAATGTTTTGGCTATTACGGATAGTGCCGGACCGAAGAAACCGTCATGTTTTGACATCGCAGTTATTTGTGCAGCGCTTAAATTTAAAACGAAAGTTTTTTTGCGATCCTATTTATTTGCTTGATTTTTGGTTAGCAATAATTTTGTTAAAGTCCCCAAAGCACTCGGGTTGACCTTCAATGAAACCGGCCTCCGCTTCGCAACAGCAGTTGCTAATTTTTTAACTTGGCCATCAGTTAAATGTATTTCTTTTATAATATATTTTGTCATCTTATATAACGATTACAGATTAAACTTGTATTGTCATTTTACCTCCAATGGAGTCGATTGTAACAGATCTATCGCTTAACACTAACGCATAAACGTTTAACGCCGCTGCTGGAGCGGCTCCGAGCGTCCAAGAAATCTCAATATCAGCTGTGCTGTCTACAGCTCGCTCGCTATGTTTACTAACATCAAAGTAAAATATCGGATAAAGTGTACGAAATTCCTCTACTGATATCTGAGTTCCATCTCCAGTATCTTGATATTTCTGCATTGAGTCGAGCAGGTTCATGTAAGGTCTAGTAATGTTTTTATTGGCGTCATCTGCAAAATTACATTCGATCGCTCGTTCTGGATATTGTTTTGAATTTATTCTAGCGTATATTCGTCTAACATTAGCGTTATCAAATACTCCATTATTTTGTAGTTGGCTTCCACGTCGAGCTTGTTGCTAGAATACAACAAATAACTGACGCGGTAGCTGTTCACTCGATGTTGTTGTAACTCGCCATGTGTAGTCGGCGGTATTCGGAACTGCTGTTTGATATATTTTATGTTGCTGAAAATGAATTTTATTCGTGCGTTTTTCCAGCATACTATCTAATTCTAATACTTTAGTGACTGACGGAGTTATTCGTGGCATCCACAACGCAAGTTTGTTTATGACAAATTGCATATCAACCCCGCCATGTCGAAATAAACAATCATTTTGTTCTGCTCGATCTAAAATAAGCGTATGTTTAACTCCACGAAATACTTTATTATAGTCCCTGCAAAAGCCAAATATTGTACTTTACGGCAGCATCATTGTAATTTGACGTGATACTGCTGCAAGTGCTCTTCTTTTAGCATAACCTTCATTGTAGCGTGTATTTCTTATGTTATGAGCAAATATGTTATTAACATGCTCCAGCATTACAGTGCTGTCTGCAGCCACATCTGGTGCGGCTGTACCAAGATTGTTACAAGCTGCAGTAAGTGAAATTCTTGTAGCGTCTGCATTAGCAGCTGCATCTGGTGCGGCTATGCCAAGCACGGCAGCATTAGCAATGAGAAAATTTCTCACAATTACAACATTTGCAGCAGCATCAGCTCCAGCAGCTATAACAGGAGCTAATCCTGATAAAATTTCAACTGATGCAACAATACCTGCACCAGCATTTCCAGTATCTTTAAACCACATCATATTAGTTGCAGTAGATTTGGAGTAATCATCGGAAAACGAAATAGTATTTAATATTGTACTTGCAACTTGTAAGTGACTTGAAATATCTTCGACTGTTTGATTAGCCAGCTGATATCGAGCACTTCTAAATAAACACCAACAATTATTTACAAGAGCTACTTCTGCTCCAGCAGCAATTGCGGCAGGTGGATCAGCTGTTGTCATAATCCGACCACGAACTTCTAACATTGCTTTGTGAGGCAGTAGAAATACGTCCTCGTCTCGTGTATTAAATGTTCTAACGCTAGTTTTATTAGGTTCGTTAGAATTTTCATCAAGATATTCAACATACTCAAATTCTGTTACTGTGTTGTCTGTGTCATAAGTTTCTGCAAAATCGAGATAATTTTTCACAGACATTTTTTTATTTTATTAGGTTATATAAAATTATTGCGGCGTGGTAACTTTAGATATTAAATTTTGTATAATCTGCTCGCCCTTCGGTAATAAAAGTTTTTTTGTTGTTGTTATCATCGCTCGTTGGGTTTCTTTTGTTGGTGCGATTTCTGAAATAACTTGCTTGATTGACGGTGCCGCATGCGCCTTAGGTTCGCCTTTTATTTTATCAGATATTTTTTGTCCCACAGCAGTTCCAGCAGCAGATGCAGCTCCAGTTGCAAAAGCTTTACCCGCGTCAAGTGCAATTGGCGCAACTTTACGAGCTAATCCTGGAATATTTTCAACAATTTTAGTAAATATATTTCCGAAAAATCCTCCTACTATTTTTCTTCTGTAAACTTTTTTCTGTTTCATTATATCTGAGGTTGTATAATTTTGTTGTCAAATCTTTCAAAAAATATGTTTACTGTTGTCCGCCTACGCAAAGCGTAGGTGCACGTAATAAGTAACAACTTCATTATTGAAATCCAACTGTCATCCAGATTGATCTGTCAATTGCATATTTACTTCTGTTATTTGATTTTCAACGTTTAGCGGATAATAAATAATATGACGCGGAGTAATTTGCATAAGAGAACCTGGTGGAACTTCTGGTGAAAAACTGTATATAGTTTGACCTTTGCTGCCTTTGGCTGAATAAGAACCAGACGCGATCGAACAATTTACCAATATTGTGTTAACTTCAGTTATATTTACTGGCAGTTGACCGTCATATGTTACGATGGGTACTGTACTATAAGATGAATACACACCATGAGCAAACCCTATCAAAGGTCCAATGCTACCTTCTGCAGGAATTAAAAGCATCAGACCATTTTTTACTGTTATTCTTGCTCGCAGTGTGTTATAATTTGGTGCTAGCTCAAAATCATCTGCATTACCTCCATTTTTTGTTATAAGCTCTTTTATTATTTTATTTAAATCAGTTATATTATAAGCTCCTTGTGGAATATTAACTTTTTTTCTAGGCAGTATAGGTTCCAAGAATCTTTTAAATTCAAACTCATCATTTACTCCAGTTTTTACGTTTGCCATAGCATTCCAACAAGTGCAGGAAATTAATCCAATTTCGTATTGTTTTTCACGATCTAGTTCTATTGGTGGAATATACTTTACTGAAAAGTTCGCGCTATCTTTATCAGATTGACTAGAGTCGAGTAATAATGTTGCTGACATTTATTATTATATTTTCATAAAATTAAGTCGCCGCGATTAAGTCGCGATGTAAAGTATCGTATTCGTCAGATGCTAATAAATTTCTCGATCTCAAATTATCAAGTATGTCAATAATTTCATTGTCGATTTCAGCACCAACATTTCCTGCTTCTTTTGATGATATCAATAGCATTAATCTGCCAATCATTTCAGTAACTGATGCGAATATTCTGACTCCAGTTCCTGTTTTTTGTTCTCTATATTTTTTTACACGATTTCTATCTATTGTAAAAAAACCTTTTAAAATTCCAACCCGTACCGAAAGGTTTTTTTTCTACTTTCTCGTGCTGTTTTTCCAAATACAAAAGCAATAATACCATATCTCATTCTATCATGAAGAAGAAGCATTTCATTTCCTATGGCTTTGTCCATCTCATTTTTAGCAGTAACACCATCTCTCACTATTTCATTTAAATCGTCAATCAATTTTTTAAATTCTACATCGGTCCATTTACTTATATCATCAAGATTTTTTATATTTTCTTTCTCTAAAAAATTATCGTATTCATATTCTGTTATTTCATTATTTGCTTGTTTTATAAAAAATAGTCTTTGATCTTCAACTGCTATAAACTTTACAGTTAACTTACCAACTCTTTCTTGCTCTTTTTCGATATCCGCTAATTTTTCTGATACATTTGTTAAAATATCTTTAGCTTCTTGCGATGTTAACTCTGCCAGTCTCTGTTCAAGTTCGAGCGGATTATTTATCAAACGATCTAATGCAGCTTGTCTCGCAGCAGGATCAGCTATATTTGCTACAAGTGCTTCAGCTAATCTTCTTTTTTCCGCATCAGATCGCTCAATAATTCTTCCAGCAGCTGCTTCTTGTTGTTCTTTAACTAGTCCGAGTAAACTTTTTTCTTGTATTTTTTTAGCTTCTTCTTCTGATAGTAGTTTAGTTTCGGGTTCTTTTCCAAGTAATGCTTCAGTAATTGGTTTGAGAGCGGTTGCTGCTGTTTCTGCTGCAGCAACTTGACCGCGCCGTGCTTGCTGTACTAGCTGTTTAAATTTTGCCTGAGACTGCGCAAGTTTTTCTTAGATTTTCGATATGTTTTTTGTACTTTGCTTGTTTTTCCATTAATTATATACTATTTTCTATAAAAATTATTGTAGATAGTTTTCAATACAACATCGAAACATTTTATTCTTATCATTCGTTAACTTATCAAACAAAAAGAAATCATATCTATTTGCCGTTGCTTGACGGTACAGTTAAATATATTTATCTTTTGTTACGTCGCCGCATTGTTCGTTCGCGATATTTCTAACGTCAATATTGTCAAGTCCTGGAAATAATATAAAACAAGCAGTATTTCGCCTAATAAATCTGTCGACATTATAATATCCTTGAGCGAGATAAATAGAATTACATTTCTTATTTCGCGACAGTGAAAAATACGATCTAATTTTATTCATTTCCTCGTTGTTTAGCGGAATATCATCAAAAACAACTATCTTATGTTCGGACGAATCGAGTTGATTAACTGGAACAAGTTCTTCTGGTTGTTTGATAATAAAGAAATCTTCGCCAGATTCAAGATCGTCACGAAGTTTGTCATTATAATTGTTAAGTAGCTCGTCCTTATCCTGTTGGGGATTAATTGTATAAATATAAACGCGATCGTAGTTAAAATTATCTCCTAAAAGTAAATTCATAAGCAAATTTGTTTTGCCAGATCCAGTTCTACCAACAATAAGATAATGACAATCTGGAAGTTCATTGTTATGTTTATGTTTCACCAACCGCTCTGTATCAAAGTTTAATATGGACGATTTTGCCATTATACAATTTTATGGTATATAATTTTGTCAAGCAGTAAATAAATAATGAGTTTTTACTCAAAATTTGGAACATTAGTAGGAGATTCAACAACTGCTCAGCAAGGTGACTTATCTAAGTACGCAACTCTTGATCAGCTCAAAAATGAAATTACTAATTTATTAAATATCACAAGTGTTGATCAAAACGAAGTTGTTATTTTTCAAGATAAAGAAGGACGATTAAAAACGAGTAATATACAACTATCAGATGTACTTGTACGAATTCCCACCGCGGCTGTTAATAATATAGCTACTTTTACTGACCAAGGTAAAATAAAAGATTCGGGCAAGTCAGTTAATGATTATGTTAAGAAAGCTGGCGATGTATTTACTGGTGACATTGTTATGTCAGGAAAAAAAATTACATATCTTGAAAACCCAACCTCAGATACAGATGCAACAATGAAAAAATACGTCGACGATCAAGAATCTAAGTACTTATTAGTACGCGGTGGTATCATGTATTCATTTCTCAATATGAATAACAACGGTATTAATAATCTTAGAGCACCAGAAACAGATTTCGACGCCGCAGCTAAAAAATACGTCGACGATAAGAAAATTCCAATAACGACTTCGTTAACGATAATCAATGATGGAATTGCCGCATTTAGAACTGATTATATTAATCATGTATAAACATTTCTAAATTTTCGCAGAAATTTAAACAGAACTATTAACGAATTTTTTGGAACTCCACCAACTGTTATTATTAATCTCTCTGACATTAACACAAGACTCAACGATATCATTAGTGGCATTCCTAACATTATTCAAAAAACTAATCTCGTTAAAATTCCACACGGACGAGCTAGCAATATCGTGTACACAGTCGCATCAGGAAAAGCAACATGGTCGCAGCAAAATAACACTTTTAAACACATCGCAGAAGTCACTGGTGTATATAGATTATCTGTGTTTAGCAGTGCAAAATTCAGTATATTTACCACATTTCCATGGCGTCATTCAACCGATGATTTTTCTGGAATTGTGTCTTTAATGTTAAACAAAGATATCGAGGAAACGTTTATGCTGATAGCGGATGATAAAAAGTTAACCGCAGCGACTTATTGGTGGTGTATTGAGTTTGTATCTGAAACTCCCGAATTAGTTACTTAAATAACGGTATATAAACAAATATTATATAATGAAAAAAATATAGTCGATTTTAATCATATTTCAGAAAACATTCCTAAACAAGATGTTGACGCCTTAATGCAATATTACAGATACTATCATAAAAATCTTTGGTGCGTCAAAATATGTTACAAATACTATGCAAAAATACTGCGAGTGATATCATATCTACCGCTGCTAATGACCGGTTCTGGTATAATTTCAAGTGGTGCATCATTAAATCCGTTTTTGTTAATAATATCTGGTGTCGGTGTTTCTTTTGCTGCAGCGTGTAAAAAAGTTGAGCCTCGACTCGCGACTAAAAAAAATGCTTGCAAAACAGCAAGTATAACTTATAAAAAATTACTTGATCAAATTCGATCTTATTTGCGTGGCATAAAATATGATATGGACGATTTAATACGCGAGTTCCACATTATTGATAGTATGTTAACAGATATTCTGCCAATGAGAGTCAGCAAATACGAAAAAGATTATAATAAAAAGTAGATGTTTAATTTTGTGTGGCTTTAGAAATATCCTTATCAAATAATATATCAACCATGTTATCGATAAATGTCATCACATCATCTGCCCAACCCGCTATTCTCATATCATTTTCAGTCGCGAATAACCATACTGACCCATATTTCGGTGATATATGATAGCCTACATTTTTAATGCAATCGCTTATTATTTTAGGTTTTATACCGGTATATGCTGACGCTGCTTTGATCGAATTAAATCTTTTACAAAATCTATTTGTTAGATCAAATCCAACATGTCTGATTGATGGTTTACAATAAGACATTATATATATTTCATTTGTTTAATATAACATTTTGTAACAATATTATTTTGGCTAATAAAAGAGACTGTCATAGTAGTAGGAATAGATGATGCATCCTATCTCAGAGACCCTCCCTGCCCACAAAGCATATTTTTTTCAGAAAATGTGTTATCGTGTAAAAGTCATCATTTTGAGCTAACAAAGGCTGCTGACAAAGATGTTAACGTAGAACGCTTTGGGGGGCAGGGGGGTCTCTGAGAGAGGATCATCATCTATTCATACTACTGAGGGTACAGTTTATGAAACTAATCTATGCCACCATCTAGTCTCGTGAATACTGTATATATTATTACGTCTGCTGTCGACATTAGCTAATTACACGGTTTTGGGAAATATCTTCCTAACATGCACTCCGCATTACCGAACAAATAGTCACTATAATCCAACAAAGCTATACACGGAGATGTAAATACACATATCACGTACTCTATGTTTAATACAGTGGTATTACCTTAGGATATATTCCTCGTTGTGGTCGCTGTAGTAGTGACAGTAGTAGTGGTGGCGGTGGTAGTAGTTTAACAATGAAATACACTTATCCTGAAAGACTAAATGATCCGTTTATCATCACAATGTAAACATAATCCAACAACACGATAGAGCGTGTATGTACATGAATATGTGACTGAATATGAATATGTGCTAGGCAATTCAACAACGCCGTAAAGCGTGTACATGTACATGAATATGTGACTGAATATGAATATGTGCTATACAATTCAACAGCGCCGTAAAGCGTGTACATGTACATGAATATGTGTTACAAATAATTTAGCAATACAGTAGAGCATTCACATGTGCATGAATATATGCTAGACACAAGTCAAGAACACAACAGAGTATGTACAAGTACGTCGATATGTGTCAGGAACAATTCAACAACACAATATATCGTGTACAGCACATAAATATGTGTTACACACGATTCAACGACAGGCTAGAGCATGTACATGAATATGTATTTCACACAATTCAACAGCAAAGTAGAGAATGTACATATATGTACATGTATATCGAAATATTAAATAAAATTTGACAGCATATGATACTAATATAAGAAGATAATTTTTGTGTATGTTATGCCCCAGTCTCCTCTGTCAGTAAGGATTGACTATCAGGTGATGTGCGATGAAACTGATCAGCAGTCTATGTGGTCACTAATAAGCATCAAATAATAGTTACTGACAGATCAATTGACATTCCTACAACATTAGTTTAATTAGTGATTATCAGACTAGTGTAATTAATTACGGAGATAATAAGTCGTAGTCAGAAAATTTTTATCGTAAGAAAAAAATAAAACAAGAAACAGAGAAAAGATTTTTTCGGATTTAACGACGTTAATTAAACCGACTTGACTGTTCATGGAGGCGGTTACATTGTTAAACAAAATGGACACGATCAAGAAGCACACATACACCCGTGAGTGATCAAGTCATTTGCGTACGTCATGTAATGTAAATGTGTTGAGATAGCAGTGTGTGTGTGTGTGTGTGTGTGTGTGTGTGTGTGTGTGTGTGTGTGTGAGAGAGAGAGAGAGAGAGAGAGAGAGAGAGAGAGAGAGAGAGAGATTTGGATTTTTAACGTCGCTTTAACAATTTTTCAGCAATATCGTTACAATGTCTGCATTGTGTCAGTTAATAGTGATATCTAGTACTTGGACACCATGTCGCAGATGCAGCATGATGTCCCACCCAGTCCCATTATCTGACACAAGGCCGACCAGTCCTAACACTAACCTCTTAATGCTGAGCGCCAAGCGAGGCAGGTGCTTGTACCACTTTTATAAGTCTTTGGTATGACTCGACCTGGGTTCGGACCCTCGAAGTCCTGCTACGTCATCGGTATTCAGACGGTAGGGATAATGCTGTTGTTCGTACAGAGATTAGCACATCTCAGAGGTAATGTACATGAAATAAATATTTACATTCGTGTGCAACCCGCATATGCCATCAGATCTGTGTAAACCGTGTACAAGTTTTGTGCATATTTGACATTATTGACGATACAGGCAAAAATAATGACACATTTTTTAAGATAATCTGCCAATTGTTTTGGGACTTTTTTAAGTTAGTTCCAGTTAAAGATATTAGGCCTGTAACTCCTATGATAACAAAGAGTTTGTTTGTTCGTTTGTTTGTTTCTTCCCCATATTAATAGATACGTATGCAAGCACTAAATGACGCACACAACGACGCTGAATGACGCACAGTAACTGCTCAGCTCTCCAGTTGAAAAGCCTATGTATTTAAGTCATATAGCTGTTTTAACCAGCAGCTTTTCGCTAAACATCTCTTAAAATAACATTGTCATTAAAACGCCATCTAAGTCAGCAATTTAAGTTACTTTCATGAAATATTTAGCAAAATGAAAAGAACTGTACGAATACTCAATTTCAGAGAACATGGTATGTCATTATCAATGGAAAGTGTACCAAGAAACCACTTGAACCATGGAAAATGTATACCAGGTAGGTTCCACTTATGCCATTTCGTCTTGCCCAATCAATACATAGATACTATCTACGGGGTTTTTTTTTTGAGAATATATAAGGAAATTTTTCACGAGTGAAGCGGGAAACATTTTGTTTTCACGAGTAGTGAAGCCACTTGTGACAAAACAAAATGTTCGACTTCACTCGTGAAATATTTCCTTATATTCTATTTAAAAAAAAACGTCGATTTTCTTTTCATCATATATATTTGTGACAGGAAATTACTCGATTTGCATGGACATCTTTATTCATTCTATGGCAATGCGAATAACGACTGCATTATTACATGGAAAAAAAGAAGTTCCGAAATTCACAATGATTTAAGGACCGCTACCTTGCACAAATTTATTTGATACAAATGATGTTTTAGATTATGTATTTTGTCAAATTAATGACTGCTTTCAAAAGAAATGGAGGTGATTTTTTAGCTTCGTTAACACGATTCCTGCTCGGATAAATAAAATAAACATTTTTGGGTATATGGGTACTATAGAAATATAAAGGAGAGTCACATCAGATAGATTACAGAGCATATCATCATTAAGTACAGCATTTTAATGATTGTGAGTTTCATTGTATGGATTGATTTGCTTTGGGGGTGGGGTGGGGTTGGGGGTTATTTGCTTGTTATTTTTTGCTCGTGTCTGCATTCAGACGTGAATTGTTGGTATTGTAAACCTTACAATCTAGTCGGCAATAGACACTGATTCCAAATTTTACTTGTCGCTCAGTTTTGAGTTGTAATCAATATTAAACAATGACTGATTCATCCATCATTTTCAGACATAACTATGATTTGTTTTTTATATTTAGAATCACGCCTTGAACAATATTATTACTTTATTTAGCAACTAGTTGTTACTAAAATGTGTTTGCTGGTCGTAGAGTGTCAAAAAATAGTGTCTGGTTGACGGAATATCTAATAGCAACAGTTCACGTATGTTCAGTCACAAATCATTTGCAGGATTCATACTGAAAAGCAATTTAAGAAAGGTAATACTTGATACTTGCAGTCTAATTCATGTTCTTTGGAGTTCATTTAAGGCATTGTTTTAATGGAGCCTCCTTATTGATTAAATAAATGTACCCTAGACGGATCAGGGTCTAGACGCATTTTAAGATATGTTCATCTTAATGGAGATAGAGCGGCGGGGATCCGAATAAAGAAGAAAAAGGCATAAACTATGTAAATACAGATTTGAACAGCATACTTAAGGCAGATAAATATCCTAAATGGGTAAAGAAAGTAGATCCAAAAGTTATATCGGCACTGTGGAGATAAAAGAGTTATCGCTATTGTGGAGATATACGAAATATAGCCACTGTGGCGATATCATTTTTCTCCTACTGACATATTTCAATATCGTATTATAAAATATATAATAAATAGAAAAACTACTTTTCTGTCGTTGCAACTCAGCCTGGAAACAGAACACAACTGCAAAAGAGCATGCCAGTCGCTTTTACCATTTTTATGATCTCCTCGTCATATTTCTCTCTCTCTCTCTCTCTCTCTCTCCACTTACTATACAATAGGCCATATACGCCCTCGAGCATGATACTAGTCGTAAGCTGAGTAGTGGAGACAACTTCTTTGCAATTCGTCCTGTGATAAGTTCCGTCAGATCGGGTCTTGAAATTTTGAACGAATGCGGTTTACATAGAAACATTCTGACTTTGCTATTTTGACTCTCTTTCCATTGTCTTTGCTTTGGGTGCCCGCATCTTTACATTTTATATGTTGTCACATTGTGCATGTTTACATTCATTTGGAGGGGTTTGTCTTTCCAGGCATTTTTGCGAGGTGTTTTTAATTTACCACATCTGTTTACAAGCTATTGCTCAACACCATATGGTCGGGATTGTGCTAATGTGCCATTAAACCCAATATATACATATTTTCTATCTCTGTCCTACCTTCCATCCTTCCT
Source organism: Megalonaias nervosa (assembly GCA_016617855.1). Lineage (NCBI taxonomy): Eukaryota > Metazoa > Mollusca > Bivalvia > Unionida > Unionidae > Megalonaias > Megalonaias nervosa. The sequence goes on from JAECUM010040780.1 coordinate 40,585, forward strand.
TCAGTCCTTCCTAACTTATTAACTTTCTTATTAATTCAAAGACAATGCACAAGTCGTGCAGAACACCTATTTCGGAACCGGGTCTGAGATGGTGGCGGTGAAAACATATACAGGTTAATATAGTTTACAGGTGTATGCATCAGCGACCGCCAGTTGTGTGCGATAGTGGAGGCCGTATCAGGCACTATGCCTGCTGGAGGTAACTTTGTGATCCTTCGTTTTACACTCATATGTCTGAGACATATTCGAGAGATTTCCTTCAATGTTTGTGAAAACATAACATATGGATTTCGTTGTTCATGCTTCTAGATTTTAATCTTTTAAAAGAAAACGGTTGCCTATATTTATTTTGTTCCATTTATTTGCCATTAGAAATAGACTTTACACTTTTTAAAAAGCTATCTGAATAATTTGTCACAAGACAGGCTTCGACAAATGTGTGCTATTTGTCAATCAATCAATCACGAGAGAGAGAGAGAGAGAGAGAGAGAGAGAGAGCATATTTTCGGTACAAATGGGTAATGGTAGCTATTACACCATTACTCTCTAACTGTACATTTTGTTTACTTTGTTCCATTTTCGACCGTGTATGTGCTCGAGTTTTCTAGAATCACGCCTGGCGTCAAGGATTCGTCGGTATTCAACATTCCAACAATCTGTAAGTCTGTGGTGAGTGTTCGATCTTTTACGACTAGGCTGTAGGCTGTGTTTTGGCAGGTCACTAAGAACGCATATTCGCTAGCCAAGGTTCCGATGTGATAACCCTATCTACACTTGGGCGTATCGAACAGATATGTTTGTGAATTTCACTGGTTGCGTTGGCAAGTCACCGCAGCCAATCAAAATTAAGTTGTTCAAATTTGAGCACTATTCATACATGATCAAAACAAGGGGAGCAGACAACTTAAATCGACTGATGAATAAGCAATTGTCCACTGCCGGTCCCTGTTTGCACAAATACCTTTCACTCAAATAGACCTGTAATGGATTCCCTCTGGTATATAGTCATACTTTCGATGTTAAACTTACAAAGTATTCTTTTTAGGTTAATTGCCTTCATCATTTTCGGCCGATGTACAATGCACTACGCTATTGGTTAGTTGGCATTACATAGTAAGAGAGGGAACTCATGAAATCCAATAGATGTCGCTAGGACAAAGCATCAGT
>JAECUM010040781.1:0-20990 GCA_016617855.1 Megalonaias nervosa
AATTTGGCTTTATTAAAGTACTATCATTGTGGTGTTATTTCAGATGTTGTTAAAGTTAAAGCTTTAGTTCTTTGATTCCTTTTTTTTTTTCTTCAAAATTGCATACCTATGGTTAATTGGTGCCTATGATTTGAAACTAAGAGTTTTTAGTGTATGTATAATGACACCATAATGTAAACAAGGTGACTAGCAATGAACCATATCACCATAGTGTAAACAAGGTGCTATTTTCATTGTTGTAATACTGGTACCATATTGTAGTGAGTTTGGTAGTTTAATTTTCAAGGCAGAGATGTTGTAATTGTAAGTGTAAATAATTTACAACCTTGTGCAAGAAACGTTAACCTTGATTTGGATACAGTAGTATGCTGATTATGTTTCATGCTTGTCATTGTCTAGTGAAATTGTAGTCTTTAAAAATTGAAGTAATAAGAAAACATGTGAAAATTATACATTTTGTTGATCTTGCAAATATTTACATCAACTTAATTTATATATTTCCCTCCTGTTTAGTTAAGAGAATAGTCCTTTGGCATCCAGTAAGTCAGAAACTTTAATAATGTAATTGGTAGGAACCTGTGACATTGTAATGTGTTAAGTAGTTATTAACACGTTGGGAAAAAATATGTTTGGATGTGTCCCAAAACTTAACAGTACATGAAAAAATTATTATGGCTTTATGTTCCAACTTTTACAGAACATGACAATTTTTCAAAAAAGTGAGTGTCCCATATTTTATAGTGTCCTAAGACTTGCATTTATTTTATGACTAGATTGAGTGCTGCTTGCCACTGCAATGCCTCCTGTCTCAAGGTCAAGGACACAGCAAGGGATACTTAATGAGTTAAACTAGACCTGTCAAGTACCAAGTGGTGAACAAAAATGTTCGTGAAATGAAAGGAAAATAAATGCAACAATTGTATGCAGAACATCATTCAGTTGTGAATCTGATGTTTTATCTTTACAAATCATTTTCAAACTGATCATAGCAATGTAACCATCATGTTCTGATAAGTCAGGTGACCAAAGTCAGCTTATGGGATCACAAGGCACTTGTAGGAGAAGTAAAATGTAATTCTGTAACTTGTATCCTTGTCCGAAGTATAACTTTTGAAACTGTGAAGATATGTTAGTGAAACTTTGCCCAGTTATTTATCATGTCTGGACTATTCCAGTCATATATCATGGCAAGACTTTTAAACAATGAAGATAGTTAAATGAAACTTTAGCCTGTTATATATTTTTACTGTACAGTCTTGCATTCAAATTCATACCCACTATTTCAAGGTCAAGGTCACAGCAAGCAAAAAATAATGCATGTCAATGGTGTGTTTCTTTATCCAGGCTGTCATTTTTATGACCTTACGATATTCTGATGAAAATTTACTCAGGTCAACACCTTATAATGCAAGATCAATCCCTTGCTCAAAGGCCAAGGTCATTAGTAGGAAATAGGTCACAGGATGGACATATCATAGTTGTGATTTGCAATACTTTTGTTTCAAATAAAGTAGTCCACATTCATTTAAATTGTACCATGAGTTTTCATTATTTTTGTGGTAGCTCTGAATATCCAGAGATGTTACCCAGAATTTTAGACAGTTGGAAATAATCATTCTCCATGAATTCAGTGATAAATGATAAGATCAAAAATCATAATTTTTTTCTGTTACATTTAATTGTAAAGTTTCATATTTTAATATATAGATCTGCTGTCCCCATGATGAAGGGCTGTCCCCAGGCCCCTTCATCATTGTTTTTAAAAATGAAATTTTCTATAATACCATGTAAGTCAAGTTAATGTAGCAAGAAGCAAGAAATAATTTCAGGACTTTTTAATACAGAATAATTATGGCAAAACGTATCAGTGGTTAAGGCCAAAAATTATGTTTCCGGTCGGATGACCAAGCCTGTTTCTCAGTGCCAAACCTAGCACTTTATTTCATCAATAGTAAAACAAATCACAAAATTAACATTCAGTAAATATAATGTTTAAAAATAAAAGACTAGTATGCCCTAATTTTAAAACAAGTGCAACAGGAAATGCATGGGTTTTCTTCTTGGCCTAATATTCTATAAAGAAATAATAAAATTATGGTTTAGGGATACCATTTGCTGTCTTTGGTTGCAGGTTTTACAATATGGTACACTTAAGAATAATTCTGTTTCTGTATACTAAAAGTCAAGTCCAGCTGCAAACAACATAGCCCCTAATCTGTGTAATGTGCTGACAGATCAAAGATGGTGCTATTTGTTCAGCTGATTACAAACTGCATAGACCCAGATCTGCTGTGTGTTCTGTGATGGCAGATTTGGGTCTGTGCAGGTCACAGTTGGACTTACATACATACATACATGCATGCATGCATATGTCTAAAACTTTCCAACTAGCTTGACTTGTTCATTTTTGTACACTGTGTACACCGTGACTTGTACAATGACAAATTATTCCAATGCTAAAGGTTCAAACATCTTTTTGAAACTTTTTCACACGTTTATCATGTTTTGTGAACAATTTCTTTCAACCCCCTTTTTTTGTCCTCCAGTTACACAATAGACTCACAAAAGACATGTTCAGTTACCTTTATAAATTTGACTGGTTCAGTTTAACTGTAATTGCTATTTCAAAATATAACAGCCAACCTGTCTACTTTTAATTGCTCCCCATGACCTTGAGACTCTCCTGTCAGTGGGTATGGCCATAAAAATGACAATTGTTTATTGACTTGTATGAATGTATTAATTGTTTGGACATTACAAATTTAGTTAACTATTTTGTGGGTGTGGTGATCTAAACTTTACTTTGATTTATACAAAATTTTTTTTCTGCCTGAAAAGGTGAGAATTTGACCTTACTCTAGATGTGAAATTTAAAACCTGGACTTAACAGATCAAGAAAACCTTCAGCTGAAACATAACCCTCATTTGTAAAATGTTTGGGTTAAATTGAGTTATGACATGGAGTGGCAGATTATGTTAGGCTATGAATATTGATTTTTATCATGCAACATGCATGCTACATTATTGATATATTGTGTTCCTTGTTGTGCTAGAAGCCATAATAGTTATGGTCAGAGGGACTTTTCTTGCTGTACTCTTGTGAATAAGAAGAACTAGTTTGTTTTCTACATTAATAATAATAATAATAATAATAATAATAATAATAATAATAAAGACTTTATTTAGAGAAGGTAACTCAATTAATTACAGAATAATAATAATAATAATAATAATAATAATAATAATAATAATAATAATAAAGACTTTATTTAGAAAAGGTAATTCAATTAGTTACAGAATAATAATAATAATAATAATAATAATAATAATAATAATAATAATAAAGACTTTATTTAGAGAAGGTAACTCAATTAGTTACAGAATAATAATAATAATAATAATAATAATAAAGACTTTATTAAGTGAAGGTAATTCAATTACTTACAGAACTAATCTACCTTTTAGTTTTATGTAAAATAACATCAGAAAATGACAGATTCCTTTGATTACCAGAATTTCTCAATTCCACTCGAGTAGAAATTTTCTGGCTCTTCCAGCTGACAATGTATAGTGTGTGTGCATGTGTGTGTGTGATTTGGATTTTTCAGTCACATCGCTATCATGTCTGCAGTGTAACAGTTTACAGTGATGTCTAGCAATGGGGCATCATGGTGCAGACATGTAGTGTCATGTCCGACCCGGTCACATTATCTTGACACCAAGCCGACCAGTCCTATAACCTCTTAATGCTGAGAGCATAAAGAGGCAGATGCTAATACCATTTTTATAAGATTTTAATATGACTTGGCCGAGGTTCAAACCCGCATCCAAGGTGGATGCTCTAACCACTAGGCCACCAGAGCAGTCCAATGTACAGGTACATGTACATACAATATATACTTGCTTATGCACTGGCATATCTGGGTCTGTGTTCAGTTTGTTAGGAGTAATCATTAGATCAAATAACATAGATCCTGATCAGCAGGCGCATTATGCTATGGAAGATTGGGATCTTTGCTTGCAGCTTGACTTGACTTATAAGCAATATAGGTGGTATTCAGCTTCATTTGATGATTGACCACTATGATGGCTAATAAAATTATAATGAAAATGTCCATAGATCTTTTAACTCAGCTTAAAGCATTAAACATGTAGACAGTATCATGATGTAGGTTTTAGAACAATCACATGTCAATTCTGTTATCAAAACCCCCCAAAATATGTGTGTTTCCTATTGCACTGGTTTTAAAATTAAGTTTGGTGAGGTAGGTTGGGATGTTTTAAAAAATTTTTAAACATTATTTATATGATAATGTTTAGCATATATAATGCACTAAGCACTGGGCTAAACTTGATGTACAAATTAATTTAGGGAATTTTTAAAAAATATTTCTGATGTTTTTCTTTGTTTTGTTTTTCACCCTGGGGGAAAAGGTGCTGAGGTCAGCAATGAAAAATACAAACAGTCAGCTGAACAGAAGCACACACCTTTTTGCCTAACATTGTGGTTATGGAGCAAACAGTTTTATTAGCTATACTGAACATAGAACAGTAGAGCTTATGGGATGGCCTGTTGTCTTTTTTCCATCTCTCCATTAGCACAAGTTTGTTATTACATGTCCTCCTAAACTATGTGTACTTGGATTACCATAAAACTTAATATACACATGTTCATTCCAAGGTCTCGTTGGTTCTAAATGAAAATTGTACTGCTTTTATATCCATCTTGAAAATCTTGTTATTGCTACTCCTCCTAAATGGATGGACATATCATCAGGGGGTTTTCACTATAGACTTCATGTGATGTCTGGTGTGTCATAAATAAAAATGGTACTTAGCTAACATCCAATATGGCCACCATGGCAGCCATCTTGAAAATCTTGTTCTTGCTACTACTGACAGAAACTCTGTATTTACACGAGATTTTTACCATAAGACTTCTTATCACATCTTGTAGGTGCTAAATAAACATGGTTCTACTCGGACATCCAATATGGCCATCACAGCAGCCATCTTGAAAATCTTGTTATTGCTACTCCTGAATGGATGGTGATATCAACATGAAAGATTTTCTATGATGTCTAGTTGGTCCTAAATGAAAATGGAGTCCATCTGTCATCAAATGTGGCAGCCATCTTGAAAATAATTTATCACATCTCCTCCTAAGTGGAAAGTCTTATGATGTCTGTTTTGGTTCTCAGTGAAGATGGTTGTGCATAAACATCCCATATAGCCACTACAGTGGCTATCTTGAAACCTTTGTTATCATTACTCCTTCTGAATAGATGGTCATATCAACATTACATATTCTTTATGATGTCTGGTTGCTCCTAAATAAAAATGGTTCTGATCTGACATCCATTATGGCCACCAGAACAATTATTTTTAAAATTGTGTATTTGCTACTCTTCCTAACTGTGAAGTCATCATCGGCATGGGGTTTTCACCAGAAGACTTCTTATTGTATATAATTGATCTAAAATAGAAGTTATCTGGATCTGATATGCAATATGGCCACCACAGTGGCCATCTTGAAAACCTTGTCACTTCTTCTTGTAGATGGAAAGTTATATCAACATTGGATTTTCACCACAGTGCCCAGCTTGAAAATATTGTCATTGAACCTCCACATGAATGGATGATCGTACCAACATTGGGTTTTAACCTGAAGACTTCTTATGATGTTTGGTTGTTCCTAATGAAAATGTAGCCAATCAACATCCAAGATGGCCACCATAGCAGCCATCTTAAAAAACTGGTTGTTGTTACTCCTTCAAAATGGAAAGTTGTGTTGCCATGGGGTTTTCAAAAGCCAGAAGACTGATCATGATATCTAGTTCATCCTGAATGAAAATGGTGCTGTTTTATCATCAAACATGGCCTCCACAATGAACATATTGAAAATCTTGACACTAATTTTCATTAATTGATGGTCATATCAACATGGGGTTTTTCACTATAAGTCTTCTAATTGTGTCCTCCTAATTAAAAATGCTGACAGTCTTATTTCCAATATGGCTGGCACAAAGGCTATTTTAAAACTTTATCACTCAAGAATATCAGAGATGGTTTCACAACTTGGTAATAAGAAGAAATGGTCTTATTCTGAATTCCTGGAAATTCTTTTTGGACAGTCGAGCATCAGTCACTATGAGGGACTCTTGTTACATAATACTGTATTTGGTTTAATGTTTTATCACCAGCAATAAGTAGGTTATATTGTGTTAGGCAATTGGACCAAAGTGCCTTACAAGGACACACCATGGTGGTTGGTAGAGGTGTGTGACATTACTGGTATACCAGTTTGCAGTGGTTTTTGTTTCCATTGGTACGTACCAATTGTACATTTTCACTGTATTGATACTTCATTAGTTCCTGTTATTAAGGAATGTAGGGAAATTTGAGTAATCTTGTTATGAATGATGTTAAAAGCATGTTATCATTTTGTCATAAATGAATTGCAACAATTATTGATGTTTTTTACAATTTAGTTGTATTCATCACAAATTAATTTACAATATTGCAAATATAATTATATTTATGAACCTTTAATCTCGTGTTGGGCTCATGTCACATAAACCAGCATGGTGGCTGAATGTGATGTTATGAAACTATTGGAAATATTTCAGATTTTAAAAAAAGAACAGACAACATCATTTCTAAAATGAGGTTATTTACTAGTATATGCTAATATGTTAAGTACATGAAGTCTGTTGTAAGACCGATAATCATCGTAAGATTTTCAGGAGGGCATTTTTCTGATTGAAATTTATATAATTTCTCCAGACAACTTAATATTTTCTTGTTTGTTGAGTCAGTGTGATTTTTTTTACTGGCCCACTCTTATAAATATCTTGCCTGGTATTTGACATCCAACTCAAAGCCTATTATATCAGTAGGGTAGCTTGTAAACTGTATGCTTCTTTGTCATTACTTCCTATTGTTAACAACAGGCTCTCATATGACAGGACAATGACTGTTACATTCAGCTATATTGTAAGCTAAATCATACCACTTTGCAGTTTTTAGATGAGAAGTTATGCAACAATTAACACTTAAATGAGCAATACAGCAATTAACAATTAAATGAGCAATACAATTAACAATTAAATGAGCAATACAACAATCAACACTTAAATGAGAAATACAACAATTAACACTTAAATGAGCAATACAACAATAAACACTTAAATGAGAAATACAACAGTTAATACAAAAAAGATAAATACAACAATTAACACTTAAATGAGCAGTACAACAATCAACAATTAAATGAGCAATTAACAATCAACACTTAAATAAGCAATACAATTAACAATTAAATGAGCAATACAACAATCAACACTTAAATGAGCAATACAACAATCAACACTTAAATGAGCAATTAACAATCAACACTTATATGAGCAATACAATTAACTACTAAATGAGCAATACAACAATCAGCGCTTAAACGAGCAATATGGTTAACAATTAAATGAGCAATACAACAATCAACACTTAAATGAGCAATACAACAATCAAACTTAAATGAGCAATAGAACAATCAACACTTAAATGAGCAATACAATTAACAATTAAATGAGCAATACAACAATCAATACTTAAATGAGCAGTACAACAATCAACACTTAAATGAGCAATTAACAATCAACACTTCAATGAGCAATACAGTTAACAATTAAATGAGCAATACAACAGTTAACACTTAATTGTGCAATACAACAGTTAACACTTAAATGTGCAATACAACAAGTAACACTACTTGCTTACTTAGATCAAGCGTAGAGTGCACATTGCCACCTTTTCAGATTAAAAGAATTGATATTATTTATTATTAAAAAAAGTTTAAGAAAATAGATTGATCCACCAAGGATAACCCATGAATGTTTATAAGGGGGTCAGTCCTAAGGGATACAGTTTTTGAGACAGAGTATATACTGCAATTAATACATTATATTTTAGATATGACTAAACATAAAACTTACAGTCTGATTTCAGAATTAAATACATCAGTTAAAACCAACACAAGCTTGTAAAATATCATTGAATTCTGTTATGACTTAAAACCAATGCAGACTAATAAAATACCATTGAATTCAGTTGTCTTGATTTGCTTTGATTGAAAAGGTAGGACTTGACAGCTGAACAGTTCCTGAAATGTTTTTGATAAAACTAGCTATTGCATGTTCACAGGGGAGGTTGTTTATTTAGTCTTGTAGACAGACAATATATTGTTTGTAGAGGATTACATATTTATACAGTACTGTAACTCCTTGAAGTAGATGTAATTCTCAGGTATTTATCACATCAAATGACCTAGATAAACCTCCTGTCTGCACATTTGGAAATTATTTCCCATTAATGACAACTTTTAGTTACATTGGACATGTATACTTCTGGGTCTTGTGTTGTTTATTGTGTCTAAATTCACAATTAAGTATTAATATGTCAAAATAATGTGTTATATGCCCACTAAAATTTTTGGATGAAAAGATGTTTATGTGTGTTTTGATAACCTTTTGTGCTGGGATAAAGCGACCATTTCACTTCATCTCTGTTCACATAATTTTTGTTTTATTTGGGGTTTTACGGCACAGCAACAAGAGTATAGTATTAAGTGCTGAGGCAGTTGGAGAACGTGCCTTGCTCAAGCGTGTACTAAGGTAGCCATTGCGGGCTGATCCAGAGGTGGAATTCAAACCCGTAACCTTTCCATTACGAGTCAGATATTTAAAAAAACATAAAAGTTCATGAGACCATCAGAAGTGTGCAATCGACTCTGAGAATCAACTGGTTTTCACTCCAGCATGATAACTATAAAAGAATTATTAGATAAACTCTAAATTTTATCAAGATCCTGCTACTAATTTGTATTAAATAAAATTTCCTCCACATTAAGTCCATGCTTTCTGATAACTTTTCAAATTAAGTCACCTTTAAACCAGCTGCAATCAAATAACTGGAATGAACTAAATAAACAACAGCTCTTGTTATAACATGGTAGTCATGGTCCATAGCCATCTTCCACTGAACAGCATTATGATGAGTACAGCAATATGTATGATACTGTGATATTTTTAAAACCACATTATACTGAGAATAGTGAAATATACAGAACTGCAGTATAACAGTAACTGTCAGAATATATTAAATAATAGTGTTTTCAAAAGGAATAAAGATGTTTTTTCTTTCAATCTATATTGTTATTCATTGTAAGATTTTGGTCATGGGGTCCATAGTAAAATCATGTTATACTTGGAGTTGTATTACAGTAAGACCTATCTTGACAGACCACTGTTCTATGGGACCACCTGTCTTAAAAGACCTTATTCTCAATGCAGATTTATTGATTGTTTTTTGTTATGGCCTATTATGAGAGACCACCTGTCTTGAGAAACCATAATTTTCTGGCAGAAGGGCTGTTCTTTCAAGACAGTTCTACTGTAACAAAGCTGGTTATAATGAGGAAGTGCTATACTGTTATACAGGGAGTGTACAAGCCTTGTATATTGTAAAGCACACTTCCCCTCTGTACAGCACTTCCAAATGTCTTGGTTTTCTCCGCTGCAAACCAGCTTATAGTATGTAAATGCAGAGAGATTCCCCCTCCCAATCTGCATAACTTTAAACACAGCTCCAAAACATTTAAATTTTGACAGTGATGCAGGAAAAAATCCCCTAGAATGGAAAAAGGAAAGTGCAGCAATTTTGATGAGTTGATCGGACGATGCATCAAACAAGGAATTTTTGGCTTGGAGTTCTGCATGCAGTCTGAACACTTGCATACAAGTAGAAGCCTTATTGTTTTCAGTAGCCCATCAGTTTAGTGGTCCCTTGGTTAGCAGTCCCTTGATTTAGTGGTCCCTTGGTTTAGAGTCCTTCACTGTCCTGCTGCCTTTTTATAGCATTGGTATGATCACAGATCCCATTAAATTCAAGGTCCAAATGTGTTTTATCATGTGTGCTTAATTTATGTCACTTTAGCTCTAATGGCAGATGAGAACAAATTATAATTTTATTTCACATCATTCAATACTCTCTCTGTGCTATAATGTAGTATCAGGATTTAGCCTTGCTGGAATCCCTCAATATAATGTTCCATCATTTATGATGCCCTTTACTTACATGGCTCACATAACCAGTGTTGTAAATGGGGTATGCACTCTCTCTCTCTATATATATATAGTTCTTCGTAGCATATACATGTAGCTTCATTTGCTAAGAAAGAAAAAAACATAAAGTAGTTTGTAAGAAAAAGTTTACAGCCTGTAAAATCATGAAATACCTAATTCCTAAACTAAGTTGTCACACAATTACAGCCCTATTTTATCTAGAATTTAAACTATCATGGTGTCACTGGTACAACATCTATCACCACTGTATATATGTATCAGTATTTGTCTAGGCTTAGGTGAAGTGTATGCAAGAATTTCAGACACCTGTGGGTGTTTTTTTGGATAAAAAGGTTTTTCTTTAGATCCAAGGTTTCACCTCCATTGTAAATAATGATGAATCTTTATTCTCTCTTTCTCATTTTAATTCCAAATATCTGACATATTTTATATGGTAAATTTTGGCACAGTTCAAAGCAGGTGTAAATAAAAAGGTAACCAAATGCCAGAAATGGGCATGAGGGGAGTGTTTCTTACATGGCTTAATGTGACAGGTGCATTGTAAGATTTATTGTGATGGGCCCTTACATAAATAACATAGATTACAATAAATCATGTCACCGCTGGGTTTGTTGGCTTTTGTGGTTTGTCAGGTGAAATATCAATTGATTTTGGTAAAGTAATTTTTTGATGGACCCAATATGTCAAAATAATTAGTGATTTTCTTCACATACTGTACAATTCCCCTATGGTAGCAGTTTTATTATAATGTAACGCAGTTTTTTAAAGACACATCAGCACAATACTTGCTCTTTAGTACCATGTAAAAATTGGGTAGTAAAAATGGTAAATGTAAAAAATTTTACAATCTTTAGGAAGATAAACTCATCCAAATAAAATAAACATGTCCAGATAAATATCTTAAAGTAAGGACACAGATTCTTTAAAAAAGATTTTAAAAAAATTAAAAATATAAGCCAAGTAGGTAAAATTCTTAAAAATACAGTATCTTTTTTCAGAAATAAAAATTATTTTGGTAATGATTTTAGAATTAACTTCAAACATAACCCTAACGATTTCTTTACTTTTCAGGTATAATGGCAACATTTGACACTGGTTAAATTATTTCAGAATTTATGTGCAAGAAATATTAATATTTCATGAAGTAACATTTTGTTTGTATTATTTCATGTTGAATTTTCCAAAAGAAATTGTAGTAATGTGTTTATTTTGTAGACATTGCAATTAAAAATGTAATTAAAAAAAGATAAGTATTTTTTAAAGTACATTCTGAAACCAATTAAGTTGTTACAACGGTTTGAAGTATCAAGTTACATTAAGGAAATTTGTTGAGTTCTGTTATTACTTGTGCCAAAGGCTGTAAAATGTGAACAAGTTACATAATACTTATTTAGTTTAGGTGATTTTGTTGTTGGTATGTATTCTTCATTAAACATTTGTGACTCACAAAGGTGTAAACTAGCCCTAGGGTTGTAAGGACAGACCTAGAAATCCAGTATCAGTGTCTGCACAGATTAAAGCAATCTGCTCATAATGCCCAGTAACTGTAGAGTCAAAACACACAGACAGGTGCAAAATGGTTTGGAAATAGCCAGATTTTTAAGTAAGAGTGAGAGATGGAGAGCAATGTTTAGGTGACAGACCTTGAACTGATAAATTAAACAGCTAATAACAATATTGTAGCCAGAGATACTCATTAATTCATGGTAATTAGAACATCTTTTGTTGCATCATACTGGTTATTTATCTTAAAATCGGTTCCTTAGAGCTAGAAACTTCATCAAGTTTCCTTCTGTCTAGATATGATAGCAGATTCATCAAATCAGCTACATCAGCAAATGGAATAATGAAAGCTAGACTGTAATTATGTATGTATATTGACAACTGATGGATTTGTGAACACTTACATTATTCATGTACTTAACAAGTCTCATCTAGACACCTTGTTATTGTTATTCATGTACTTTACGAGTCTCATCTAGTCACCTTGTTATTCATGTACTTAACAAGTCTCATCTAGTCACCTTGTTATTATTATTCATGTACTTAACGAATCTCATCTAGTCACCTTGTAATTGTTATTCATGTACTTTACGAGTCTCATCTAGTCACCTTGTTATTGTTATTCATGTACTTAACGAGTCTCGTCTAGTCACCTTGTTATTGTTATTCATGTACTTTACAAGTCTCATCTTAACACCTTGTCATTGTTATTCATGTACTTAAAGAGTCTCATCTACACACATTGTCATTGTTGTTCATGTACTTAAAGAGTCTCAATCTAGTCACCTTGTCATTATTATTCATGTACTTTATGAGTCTCATCTACACACATTGTCATTGTTGTTCATGTACTTAACGAGTCTCATTTAGACACCATGTTATTGTTATTCATGTACTTAACCAGTCTCATCTAGACACCTTGTTATTGATATTCATGTAAATAACCAGTCTCATCTAGACACCTTGTTATTGTTATTCATGTACTTAACGAGTCTCATCTAGACACCCAAAATTCCCAAACCAAATAAGGAATTATTTAAAAAAAAGTTTCCAATACTCTGGAACTTTGCTTTGGAATAGTATTCCAGTTCAGATTAGAAACGCCCGCTCTATTTCCTTCTTCCAAACCCAGTAAATCCAGTGGCTTCAGAGATGCAACTAAAATAAATAAATTCCTTTTTATGAGGGCCTCAAGGTAGATTAGTTCATAGCTAATTGTGTTACCCTCTTTAAATAAAGTCATTATTATTATTATTATTTTATTATTACACCTTGTTATTGTTATTCATGTATTTAAAAAGTCTCATCTAGCCACCTTGTTATTGATATTCATGTACTTTACGAGTCTCGTCTAGACACCTTGTTATTGATGTTCATGTACTTTACGAGTCTCATCTAGACACCTTGTTATTGATATTCATGTACTTTACAAGTCTCATCTAGACACCTTGTTATTGATATTCATGTACTTTGAGTCTCATCTAGACACCTTGTTATTGATATTCATGTACTTCATGAGTCTCATCTAGACACCTTGTTATTGTTATTCATGCATCATAGTATTTGACAGCTGACTCTTGAGACTGAGAACACATATTTTTATCCATTTAAGTGTTTGCTAGGCAATAACAGTCTTCTTTATTTATCTCTTAAACAACATATCATAAACACCACTACATTTTTGGTACATTGATCATGCTTTGAATGAAATCCTAATGGTCGTTAATCACTAGAAATAAGTGCTGTTGTTTTTCTTCCCAAACAAACCTGTACAAAAAATCTCATTAGTTATATTATCAACTATTAACACCTGCTCACCTTAAAATTGGTGACATGCATCAAAGCGTTGGCAAGCTCAGAAACTGCCAGAGGCTAGGTTAGGACTTGAAAGTTGGCGAGTCCCAAATACACACAAATATATGATCAAAATGTAATTGATAAGTAAAAATTTAATAAATGCATTTATGCCATATTTATAAAAATCAGCTTTAAATTGTAAATGTTTACGTTATTAAATCTTGCACAAGAAAATATGAGACTGACCTTGACATTTAATACAACATTGAAATGACATATAATAGATGAAAGCAAGAGTTTTCAGTCGCATAAACGAAGAAAGCAGTACGTATAAACACTAAATAAATGTACTGATATACATATATATACATAGAGAGAGAGAAAGAGAAGACGAATAACACAAAATTTAATAGAAAATGTTGTTACACGCCATTCTTTCCCCTATACAACTTCAGCACACGTGTCGACTACCCCAGTGAGCTATATCAGACCCACTTGGAGATCTTGTTGTTAGAGTTGTTGCCCTTTTCTGTCCTTCAGCTGAATGGAGTGCAAGATAAAATCTTGAGATCACAACTTGTGCATTTTTTTTATGGGTCACAGTGAAACTGGGTACATATTATTGCCATCAACAGCATTTCATGATTTTTGTACGAATTAATGCCCTTTTTACATGCAACTGGATTCAGTGTATTACGGAATTTTGTGAATGCAGCTTTTGCAGTTTTCAGTTTGTTTGATGTAAAGCATAGTACATACTATGGTAACCATAGGTAGTCTATGCATGCTGACTAGTTGTTGTGTTTGCACTTATCTTCAAATGAGTAGTGTCCCTTAGGACTAGAGTCATCTCCATCATTGGGCGACGGTGAGATGCTGAAAGGGCAAAGGCATATTTACATAAGCAATTAAATTGGCAACCATTCCTCAAGTTAAATTAGTGACAGTTGTTTTTACTCATTTCCAATATGCGCTTATCAACTGTGAAACAATTGCCGAGAATAGTCAGGTTTTTTAAAAAAAATTTTACACAGGTTGCAATTGCAGGTGTGAAATAACTTAATTGTAAAATGGCATGTTATGGAGTTTGAATTCAAGTGCTAGATCAAGACTAGTGTCAAAATGATCACTGTTTATGCTTGCTTATTAAGTAGAGTCCAACAGCAGACAATAAGCCCCTAATCTGCCATCACATAATGTGCCAGCAGATCATGGTTTATGTTGTTTGTTCAATTGATTATCCTGTACAAACTGCATAGATTCAGGTCTGCTGGCACATTATGGAATGGGAGATTTGGGTCTGTGCAGTTTATAGTTGAACTCCACTTTTAAGTGATTATGTCTGGAACATTGCTTTGATATTTTTACTCACGAGAGAAAGAAAAGGCTTATGAATGATTACATGTGTATTCAGTATGCTTACTTTGATAGATTTTACAGTATATAGTGAACTTTAATTTTTTTTACTAGTAATACTTGAACTTTTGACCTGTATCATATATACATGCATGTTTATTGGTAGTCTAATTAGGTTTTACCTGCAGCAATTAGCGTTTAAGGAGAGGGCAAAGGCTGTTCTTAAAAATTCTCTTTTTGGCCATTCTCCAACCACCAGTAATAATTGCAGAAGCTGATTTTATTTAGGTCGATACTTTCTGAGGCCATGCCATCATCCAGATTTACTTGTGAACCCAGTTGTGAGTTTGTGCACATAATGTATTGTATGCTTCATTCAATATAAATGCAATAATCACCAAGAAAAGCCATGTAGATGCTATGGAATATAACAGTTCAATTACATGCTGGAACTTGTCTAGTTGTGAATTCCATATGAGGAGACTGATCAATGGAACATAACAGTTTAATTACATACTGGAGCTGGTCTAGTTGTGAATTCCATATGAGGAGATTGATCAGATTACACAAAATGCCCACAGCCATTTGTGACCAAAAATTTATACAAGGGACCTCACACGTGTAGGTTGTGGGATGTAACAGGACATCAGAGCTACCAGACAATAATGCAGAGCATTGTTTTAATAACATTTAAAAGTTGGCATCTTAAAATTTTGTATTCCAAATTTTCAAGGCATTTGTTTACAAATTAGCTCTGCAGTACATGTGTCGTCATTTTTCCACCCATAAAAATCGCAGTAGCCTTTGAACAAAGGCCACTGTAAGTACTGTTGCAGATCTAGTCCTTTAATAATAATAATAATAATTATAATGACTTTATTTAAAGAGGGTGACACAATTACATGTAGTTACATGGATCTAATCTTTCTTGTGGCCCTCTGTTATATGCATATTTACATCCAGAGTACATGTATATAGTCACACACACACACACACACAGCTACATTTATATGGACATAATAAACTAATAAACAGAAAATTTAAATGAACATGCTCCAACTAGGTACATTTTGTATGTACAGTACAACTAGGTACATTTTGTATGTACAGTACAAAAATAGACAACAAAGTGCAAGGTTAGTGAATTTATATTTTAAGTTGTAATGTATTCATCAGGTCAAACAGGTTTCCCTTTTCATCCCTTAAATGCATGTGTACTTATCTAATTTCCTTTGGGATTCTGTTCCAAATTAGTGATTCTGAATGAGTTATGAGCCACAGAAACCATGGCCTTATATGGAAACCATGGCCTTATATGGAAACCATGGCCTTATATGGAAAGCATGCACTACAGTTATATTCATTCATTAGGATGCCCTGCCCAGAAGGAAAATGGCACTTGCAAGCTTCCATGCACAATTTGCATCAATGAGAAATAAAGATACATGGATAGAATTATGAAAGTTACACTTCCAAGCTTTCATTTACAATGGTATCAATGAGGAATAGAAAATACATGCACAAAACTGAAAATAAATGTGTAGAATTATCCCCCTTCATAAGTACCAGTATTATCCATAATACTTTGCATAAAATTACCCACATTGACTTGCAAAATTTTTTTTACAGGAATTTCTGCATCTACCATTATCTGATGTAAATTATAGTAATAATTGAAGCTGGCATTTATTTGCTTTGCCTACACAAAACAAGTGTTCTTTTGTTGTCAAAGTTGTTTTCTTTTTTTATAGGGTAGGTTACAAATTAGACAGATGTGATACAGCTTGTAATGACCTCATGCCTATAAGTAGCCCAGGTGGGCAGTGTTTTATATCCTACATTCAAACTTTTGTAACATGGTGGCTAAGTTTCAGTAAAAGAGTTGACTGAGGTTGATGTTCAAGCAGTGAAAAGTCACTGTTATACAGCAGTGAAAAGTTAAAGTCACTGTTATACAGCTGAAAGGGTGCTTACAGTGTCATCCCTACAAGTGGAAATCAAAGTAAATTTATATTCATTATTTCATTTGTGTGGGCTACTGTCCTGTAATACATCTGTAAAAAAAAGAAGCCACTATATAGGAGTGCAATGCACTTCTTACAGTGTAAGACATTAAGTACGTTTCTTGTGTACTTAATAAATGGTATATAAATCTGTGAACTTTTGAAATTAATCAAGCTACAGAATTTTTGCCAACATTTATCTTCATATTATATTCTCTATTATCTTTGTTTTTTCAAAAATGCTTTGTGTTTGTCATGAACTAATAGTAAATTTTTTCTGGAACAGAAGTTACAAAAAAAACCTTTGAAGCAATGTCACCTTCATATATACCGTCATTATAAAGTACATGGCTAAAACATCCAAGTATAGAAAATTCCAAAAGGATATTAAAAGGTAATTATCTGCATAGATATTTCACAATTCTTTAATGACTTTCATTCTTTATAATACATATATTTTGTTGACTGATTTAACTTTTCGTACCAATTTAGACACATAAAATCCTTTGATCTCTGAAAAAGCATGAAGTTTATGTTAGGCTATGAATATTGATTTTTATCATGCAACATGCATGCTACATTATTGATATATTGTGTTCCTTGTTGTGCTAAAAGCCATAATAGTTATGGTCAGAGGGACTTTTCTTGCTGTACTCTTGTCAATAAGAAGAACTAGTTTGTTTTCTACATTAATAATAATAATAATAATAATAATAATAAAGACTTTATTTAGAGAAGGTAACTCAATTAGTTACAAAACTAATCTACCTTGAGGCCTTCTATCTGTTATGTACAATATATACAGTATATACAACATGATGTGAAGAATCTGGCATGACACTAAATAATTAAGTAATTTTAAAAGTCAAAGTATCAAGCCTGGAACATATGCACAGGCATCTGTGAACACATAAACATATATAAAATATAAACTATCATCCTGCATTGAAAACTTCAACTGTGAAAATGTTGCAAAATTATAGAAAAGCAGGAAATGTAAGCTGAATCCTCCCACTTTTGTTAAAGTTTTTAGATGAGAAGTTATGCAAAAATTAAATGTGCAATACAACAAGTAACACTGTAGGTTTAGATTGATCAAGAATAGATTGTACATTATTGCCACCTTTTCCGGTTCAAGGAATTGACATTATTTATATAAAAAAAAAAAAGAAAGAAAAAAAGAAAACTGATTGATCCACCAAGGATAAGTCATGAAAGTTTATTAAAGGGGTCAGTCCTAAGGGGTAAAGTTTTTGAGACAGAGTACATACTGCAATTAACACATGATATTTTAGATTTGACTAAATAATTACTTGTAAGTATTTAAACTTAGTCTGATTTCAGAATTAAATACATAAATTAAAACCAATGCAAACTAGTAATATATCATAAAAAAGTTCTGTTATGACTTAAAATCAGTGAATGCTAGTAAAAACCAATTTATACTAGTACAATATCATTGAATTCTGTTATGACTTATAACCAATACAGACAAATAAAGCATCATTGAATTCTGTTATGACTTATAACCAATACAGACTAATAAAGCATCATTGAATTCTGTTATGACTTATAACCAATACAGACCTTTAAAGCATCATTGAATTCTGTTATGACTTATAACCAGTACAAACTAATAAAGCATCATTGAATTCTGTTAGCTTGATCTGCTTTGATTGAAAAGGTAGGACTTGACAGCTGAACAGTTCCTGAAATGTTTTTGATAAAACTAGCTATTGCATGTTCACAGGGGAGGTTGTTTACTTAGTCTTGTAGATAGACAATATATTGTTTGTAGTGGATTACATATTTATACAGTACTGTAACTCCTTGAAGTAGATGTAATTCTCAGGTATTTATTACATCAAATGACCTAGACAAACCTCCTGTCTGCACATTTGGAAATTATTTCCCATTAATGACAACTTTTAGTTACATTGGACATGTATACTTCTGGGTCTTGTGTTGTTTATTGTGTCTAAATTCACAATTAAGTATTAATATGTCAAAATAATGTGTTATATGCCCACTAAAATTTTTGGATGAAAAGATGTTTATGTGTGTTTTGATAACCATTAATGCTGAGATAAAGCAACCACATTTCACTTCATCTTTGTTCATGCAATTTTGGTTTTATTTGGGGTTTTATGCACAGTAACAAGAGAAGAGTACCAAGTGTGAGGTAGTTGGAGAACGTGCCTTGCTCAAGCATGTAGGGGCCCTGAGTGGCCGAGTGGTCTAAAGCGCTCTCCATTACGGATCACTGTCATCTCATCTCTGTCTGCGTGGGTTCGAGTCTAAGATTCGGCGAATGTGGGTATGTGAGAAAGCTTGCCAGTAGCTTCTCATGGGTCGGTGGTTCTTTCCGCGGATTTCCCAGTTTCTTCCTCCACCATTAATACTGGCCGCCATGTATAGCCTATCGTGTGCTGAAAAATGGCATTAAGCCCCACAACAACAACAACAACTCAAGCATGTACTAAGGTAGCCAGGCTGATCAAGAGGTGGAATTCAAACCTGTACCCTTTCCATCACAAGTCAGGCATGCTGAACACTGAACCACTGCAGCTCATGTGTTTACATTGTGTTTCATGCTCTTCCCCAAAAAGTCAGATTATTTGCAATCTATATATTTTTCTGTTGGTTATTTGCTAAAATTCTTAGTCGTAATATTCTGAGATGAAAGATTAACTGTCTTTGAAGAATTTCCATCAGGTGTCACTTTTGATGCAAGTTTATTAAATGTAAAATATACAACTTTGGTATTTATTGAAGTTTTGGTTTTAGCTATTTTGTAAGAAATAATGTCTTTTTGGCAATTGATGGCTTTCCCAGTGCACAGGAAGTTGTTGCCACATTTTTAGGCTCTTCTACTACAGTAATGCATATAAAGGAGACATGCTTGAAAGCCTGACAGAATATATTTGTTGTTTTACATGTACAAAGTGTCTGGCTGGCTGGTAAAAAAGGATGTGACAGTACATAATGAGTATTTACTTTATATGTTTACACATGACTATTAGATATCCTCTGAGACACCTGTAAAATGACTGCACATAACTAACAAAATCCGACTACATTCATCCTTAGTAATAAATGAACTCGTATTTTCATAAATATATTGAATAAATATACTAAGTGAGTGAAAATATATACCAGTACTTTATTCAGATCGATTGAGCAGTTTTCGGAGTATGCTCAGATATTAGCATTGGTAGTGTATGCTGTGAATTTTGCCTTGATGGATATTATCATGTCACTAGGTTCCATTTGGTCAGTCACTGATCTACCAATTTGCTGTCACCAATAAATTCATTCTGGAACCATTAAAAACAAAATTCATGCAGACAAAAGATGATAATCTGCATAGTAAATAATGAAGATGAATTCAGACTGGAGATCCACAAGGAAAAAGTTCATGAGACCGTCAGAAGTGTGCAATCAACTCTGAGAATCTACTTATTTTCACTCCAGCATGATAACTATAAAAGATTTATAAGATAAATTTTATTTTTTTTTTTATTTTATTTTAAGATAAACTCTAAATTTTATCAAGACACTGCCCCTTTTTCATATTAAATAAAATTTTCTCCAGATTAAATCCACGCTTTCTAACTTTTAAAATTTTAAGTCACCTTTAAATCAGCTGCAATCAAATTACTGGAATGAACTAAGCAACAATTACAGCTCTTTCTCGGATGCAGGAGGTCATGGGTTTGAATCCCTGACTGAGTCATAACAAAGACTTATCAAAATGGTACTAACAGCTGCCTTGTTAGGTGCTCAGCATTAACTCATTAACCCCTGGCGCCGCGTTTACGTGGCAGGAGGTGGTAGCCTACTTCTGAGCTCTGTAGCGTCAAGGTCATGTATGACACAATAAAGTGGGTGGTATTATAGAAAGGTAGACAGATGTAGCTTTACGATGATACCAAATATAATGGATGTTTTAGTTGCACTACAAAATACAGAGAGAAAAATGTAACTTTTTGGACCCGAGTTTTTTCCAGCCGAAATTCGCACGAGGTCGGAATCTGATTTTGTGTCCGGATTTTAGACTTTTTGGCCTCAGATCTAAGACAGACTGGTCTGAACTGCACACAGACAGGTGAACCTTTGGAAAAAGTAGGATAAGATGGGCATTTAGAATAAAGAGTGGCCTCAACACGAAAATGATGGGTCTGTTAAGCAAAAA
>JAECUM010040783.1:0-27500 GCA_016617855.1 Megalonaias nervosa
AAAGCAAGGAGGATTTATTCCAATAGCTCCACTTCTAGCGGGATTAGCGGGAAGTCTTCTTCCGAATCTACTAGGAATCGGATGCGGAATGACACTACCAGGAACCAGGTGCCGTTGAGCAATTTTGACATACTTAAAAAATTAAAATCCGATGTCGAAAACGAATTTGGCGGAGTATTTTCCAAAGATGAACTTGATGACGTAAAAGCAGGTGGTTCGTGTATCATTAACATACAAAACTTCGATGATGGATCTGGTACGCATTGGGTTGCTGTTTACGACAATAATTATTTTGATTCGTTCGGACTTCCTCCGATTGATCTTATAAAAAAATATATTTTTAAAAAATTTTTAAATATAAATTATTAGTCTAATCAACTACAGCCGATTGAAACATCAGCTTGTAGTTATTACTGTATTATATTTATCCGGCAGATGTCTCAGTCTGAAGGATTGGATTCTGATTTTTAAAGTTTATTTTACAATTTGACAAGCAACCTTCTCACGCAAATGATGAGATTGCAATGAATTATATCTAAACTTACAAATATAAAAATGTCAACATACTGTCTCAGATGTGAAACTAAAACAGACAAAAAGGATGAGACAACGGAAAAAACAAAAAATAATAGAACGATGTTAAAAAGCATTTATGCTGTTTGTGGTGGAAAAAGGTATGTTTCTGAAATCAACAACTGGAGCTGGAGAGTGTGAGAAAGTTATTTTAGTAGATGATTAATTGACGAAGTAAATACTTTTTGATTTTTTTTAATCCATTTTTCCTTAAGAAAACAGGATTTTTAACTAAATATTAGTAAAAAACACAACAATTTTGTCAAAATTTCAGATGTTATAATAATATTTTTTGCTGATAAATATTATGTCGACGATTAAAAAATAAAATAAAATGAAATGTAATTGTGATTTTGATAAAGACTTTTGTATCGAACAAGATAAAATTGTTACGTATTGTCAATCCTGCAATCGCCCTTGAAGTAATTGGTTTTGGAGCAGATATACATAAAATTATCGGTAAGTTACCTAAACCAAAAGGGGATTAGACATTACCCTGGCACAAATACACTGGGCCATACAATCCACTAGATAAACAACTAGATGAAAATGATAATCCATTACCAGGACAATAGCCTTTTAATCAAGTTGATGCAATAGCAATGCATCACGACATCAGTTATCGTGATATAGAACGTCCCGATAACGTTCGTGTGGAGAACTCCAAATCAGACCGTGATAAGGTAATGCTAGACGAACGTAAAGATATGAAACCTGTAAATATGAGAGAACGATTTGATAGAAGGTTGGTTCAAGGAATGATAGGAACAAAATATAAGTTAGGTCTTGGAAAAGAATTGTATGATGATCTGGCAGTTGAATTACAGAAACCTAAAATAAAGTTTCCATGACGTAAGGTTGGCGCAAATGCCGTTGGCGATAGATTTAGTTGACGTGTCAAATTTTGCTCAGTTTAACGTTGGCGCTGATGGCGCTCCAAAGAAGGATCTTTTTAACGTTGTAGATGTTTTTTTAGCAAATACGCGTTTCAGATAAAACAGGAACATCCATGACTGATGCGTTAAAACAGATAATATCAAATGCAGAAAGAAACCGAACAGAATTTGGACCGATCATGGAGCGGAGTTTTTCAATAAAAAAAATTTAAGCAGTTTTTGGAGCAAAATAACATTAAAAAATATGTTACGGGAAACGAAGGAAAAAGCTTTATCGTAGAAAGATTTAATCGCACACTAAACGAGTTGATACATAAACATTTGACAGCTAAAAGCACAAACAGGTACATTGACGATCTACAGCAGATTGTTGATAATTATAATAACACGAATCACAGATCAATAAAAATGTCACCAAATGATGCAATTAAAAATCCGGTTCTTGCAAGTGAAAACATGTATCGTAGACATAAATTTAAAGTTGGTGATAAAGTTAGAATTTCTCTGACGAAAAAAAATTTGAAAAAGGATTTACTCCAAACTGGAGCAAAGAGGTATTTGTTGTTGATAAAGTTTTACTGACAATACCTGTAACATACGCGCGAGAAGATTTATTGGGTGAGCCTATAACTGGTAGTTTTTACGAGCAGGAACTGCAGAAAACTGGGCAAGATATATTTGTTATTGAAAAAGTCATCAGGATAAAAGGTAATAAATGTTTAGTTAAATGGAGAGAATACAGCAATAAATTTAACAGCTTGGTTCCAACCAAACAAATTATGAAATTATGAAATAATATTGTTATAAATTTCCTCGTACTTACGTTTGACAGATTTACATTTTATTGGTTTACATAACGATATTAGATATTATCTGCGATCGTTAGAAATCATCATTAAATTAAATATTTTACCAAAATTAAAATCATATTTTATGCTCCTTTGTTGACCAGCAATATTTATATTAAGAAAAGGTTTTATAAGTTGCCAAAATATTTGTTGCTCAGCAACAGTACAGTTAAATTTTATTATTTTTTTGGCGATATGATACTTAACATCATATCGTCCGGTTGTCGGTCTGTTGTAATTTTTTTATCAACCACGTCCAGGATCTCGTCTTGTTCGTCGTTGTTAAGTAAAAGGTCATTCTCTGCGTAATTAACCGAGTCTTGTTTATCTGCGACTGTAGCATCTCCTGCTGTAAAATTATCATCAGCGTATATATCAGCAAGTCGTTTCATTAAATCCATATTGT
The DNA here is from genome assembly GCA_016617855.1 of Megalonaias nervosa. NCBI lineage: Eukaryota > Metazoa > Mollusca > Bivalvia > Unionida > Unionidae > Megalonaias > Megalonaias nervosa. Next base: position 2,724 of record JAECUM010040783.1, read on the forward strand.
AATCTATTTTTATCTAATTTATAATAATAAATGACTAACGAGATAAAATATCATCAAAAAGTTAACATATTAAACTATGGAATATTAGCCAAAGCAGTGCGAAAATGTTTGTCAGGATATAGTTTTTATTCAGTTGACGTTATTATTATGCAAGGTGATTCTTATAAGGTTCTGCTAACAGCGGCAGAAAAAAAATTAACTTAATGACAGAACACTGATTACACTAAAATTTAACAAAGATGATGTTGTAATGCTTGCTCATAATTGTCTTACCAAAACTGAGCTAGAAAATACAAATAAAATCGTCATATTTGAAGATAATTCTGTCAAATGTTGATTGTGATGTTGCCGCATTTGTTATTCCATGTGCGACAAGTTTTATTGCTGTAGAATTAATATCAAGATGTTTTGCTGCAGCTGTTATTGAAGAAAATTCTAGTTCCTTACCCGTACTAATGTTATATGATATTATAGGTTTAGCAGGATGTCTGAAATTAATACCACCTCCTCGTCCTTGTCTGTTATTTTCTTTAGGCGTAACAAGTTCGAGATTTATTAAACGATTCTCTGTTTTAATGCCGTTGACGAGGTCTATCACTAAACCATCAGATATAGGTCCGTTAAAAGTATCGTAAAGAAAACGATGTGATTGATAACAACAAAATTTGTTTTACTTCCACGAACAACTACAAGCAAGTATCCACTATTTTGCAAATTATCTAACACTTTTTTACTTTTTCTTCTTCGAATAATTCTTTTATCATTCGCCTCATAAAGATCAAACACAGAATACGGTTGAAAAATTCATCTTGTAAAGAAAAGTTTTCAATATTATCAACGGTAACCGCGCCATTGACATGATATACAAAATAATGTGTAAATAAAATCTTTCCGAAACATTTCAACTCTCTCAGCATTATCACCTTTAACGCTAATCTTATAACCAGCCGGTATTGATTTACCAAACGGTTTTCCGTATCCGACGTGAATCACCGACCATAACATATTTCCCGCGTACGAGTTGTACTGGGGGTGAACATAATAGTGCTCTTGCTCGCTTGTGCTTGTCATATTTTGTTCCATTATACAATAAGCATTTTATATCTCTAACTGGCTTTTGTGCGGTGAGATATCAATTAAATATAACAAATGTTATATAAGTATAACGCTGAAATTGCAAGATATAGCCAAAAAGAGACTTATAGAAGAACCTACAAAAATAGCTACCGCTTTTGCAGGATTTGATAACAGTTATAAATCTGATAATCAAAATATTTTAGCAAATTTTAACTCAACAAATTTGTTCCATCTTCTGCATCCGACTGTAACGCGAGAACTTACAGTGCACAAAAGTATCCTCCTGATAGTACAGTAACATGGTATTTATCAAAGTTACATGCACCTCAAAAAGATATACTTGATACAATCTTTGAAAATGTAGATTTCAACAACGAGATTACCGATCCATATTTAACAGCAAAATCATGAAAAATACTAGCTGAAACAAATATTTCATCAGTCGCCGATGAAATACATCAAGACATAAATAAAAAAAAATGGATGAATTTACTGCATCAGGATCCGGTTGGAAATTTGAAATGATAAAAGTTTTATTTAACACGGTAAAATATAACGTACTTCGCGGTAGTTTTTTCGTTGATCTCCCTCAAAAAATTAAAAACAATGTTGCATAAACGTAAAGAATTTTGATAACAAATATTTCCAGTGGGCTACTTTTTCTGCGATGTTTCCAGCAGAAAAAAAATGCTGATCTCGTTTGCAAATATTTTAGTCACGTATCAAAATTAAATTTTAATGGCATTGACTTTCCAGTTGCAGAAAATCAAATGCCAAAGTTTGAAAAGCATAGTAATAATTCAGTTAATATATTTGGTCTTGACGAGCGTGAAAATGTTTGTCCAAGGTATATTTCAGAAAAAGCTCCGCAATCGACAATAAACTTCCTGTTTTATAGCAATCATTACGTTTGGATTAAAAAAAAATCTTTAACGGCCTAGTTGGCAGACAATATAATAAAGATAAAAATAAGAAATATTTCTGCTACCGTTATTTACAAGGTTTTTCTAAAGATCATAAACTGCAAGGTCACCTTAAATACTGTGTTAATGTTCAAAGAATAACGATGCCAGGAGAAAAAGAAAAAGTATTAAAATTTAAAAATTATAATCATAAATTAAATATTCCGTTTGTTATTTACACTGATTTCGAGTGTCTACTTGTCCCTGTGGCAGGTGCAGAAAATGATCCAAATAAATCAAGCACCAGAAAAATACAACAACATGTTCCCTGTGGAGCAGCTTATAAAATAGTTTTTGCGCTAACGATAATTTTTCAAGTCCAATAAAATTGTACAGAGGTAAAAATCCTGCCGTGTTTTTACTAAACAATTTAATAGACGATGTTAATAAAATTTTCAACAGATTATCAAAAACAGCTCCAATAAAAATAACATCCAAACAACAACTTGATTTTGATGAGGCAGTTAATTGTCATATCTGCAAGAAACCTCTGCCTTCCAAGCGATAAAGTGCGTGATCACTGTCATCTAACCGGCCAATATCGCGGAGCAGTACATAATAATTGTAATTTAAAATTTCATGCTCCAGATTTTATTCCTGTCGTTTTACATAATGTTCGTGGTTATGATAGTCATATCATTGTCGAAGCATTTGGCGATGAGGAAATTAAATCTAAACTAAAATTAAATAATATAATAAAATGTATTCCAAACAATTTTGAAAAGTATATGTCAATTACGCTTGGCAAATTACGTTTCATCGACAGTCTGCAATTTATAGCAGTACCATTAGACGAGCTTGTAGAAGGTTATAGCAGTTTCAATAATTTAAAAAGTTGCTTTGGTGAAGACTACGTCTCTCTGATAAAAAAGGTGTCTTTCCGTATGAGTATCTCGACGACTGGAGCAGATTTGATGAAACTTCTCTTCCTAACAAAGATAAATTTTACTCTCAGTTAAAAAATGAAAATATTGCAGATGACGATTACAAATATGCACAAGAAACTTGGAATAAATTTGGCTGTAAGACACTTAGTGATTATCATGATTTATATTTGAAAGCAGATGTTTTATTACTAGCAGATGTTTTCGAGAATTTTCGTAAAGTTAGTCATGAAAATTATGGATTAAACCTATGTTGGTTTTATTATGCGCCAGGATTGTCATGGGATACTCTGCAAAAAACAATCAGGATAGAATTGGATCTCTTAACTGATGTTGATGTGTTTAATTTTATTGAAAAAGGAATTCGCGGAGGAATTAGCGTTATAACAAAAAATATGCGGTACCTAATAACAAGTACTTATTAAATTACGATAAAAATTTACCTTCAAATTATATTATTTATCTGGACGATAATAATTTATATGATCATGTTATGGCAGAACCAATGCCGTGTAGTGGATTTCATTGTATAACTCCAGATCAATTTTTCTAAAAGAAACTGAGAAAAATCTCCCAGAAATGTCAGTTATTTTGTTGAAGTTGATCTCGATTATCCTTGTTCGTTACGTGATCCACATAACGACTATCCGTTTTGTGCAGAGCCAATGATGATCGATTATAGTTTATTATCGCCTGAACAACAGGCAGTGATAACAGCAAATAAATTCGATCGTTAATAAGCTAGTTCCAAATTTATTAAATAAAAGAAATTACGTGATACATTACAAAAGTTTAAAAGAAGCAGTAGATGCTGAACTAATTCTGAGAAAAGTTCATCGAGTTTTAAAATTTAATCAGTCATGGTGGATGGCAGATTATATTGATTTAAATACCAAACATCGTGCTACTGCTAAAACCGACTTTGAGAAAAAACTTTTTTCAAGTTGATGAACAATTCCATGTTCGGTAAAACGATGGAAAATATCAGAAAGCGAGTCAATATTGAAATTGTATATGAAGTAAATCGCAGAAAGAAATTAGTCAACGATGACGGTTTTGTCAGTATGAAAATATTTAATGAAAATCTTGATGCAATACAGCGACGAAAGACACATTTGAAGTTAAATAAACCGATTTATATTGGTGCGGCTGTACTTGATATTTCAAAAGGGCTAATGCACGAATTTCACTATAATTTTGTCAACAAGCAGTGGCCAGATTCGGAGTTGCTATTTACTGACACAGATTCACATGTTTATAACATAAAATGTGAGGATGTTTATCAAGATATTTATAACAATAACAATTTATTTGATTTATCAGATTATCGAAAAAGTAGTGGATTTCATGATGATGAAAATAAAAGTCATCGGCAAGATCAAAGATGAATTTATGTTTGCGCTAGTTAGGGAATGTGTTGGACTAAGAAGTAAAATGTACGCCGTAATTTTAGATGACGATAAAATGACAAAAATACAAAAAGTATTCCTAGCGGATATGTAAAAAAGTATATGAAATTTGATGATTTTAAAGCAGCGCTAAACACCTGCACTAATTTTATTGAAACAAATGTTGTCAGAAAAAATCATCACAAAATTGAAACAGACACAATTATAAAACGTGGACTAAGTAAATTTAATGATAAGAGATATTGCGTGGACGGAATTATTACGTTAGCTATTGGACACTATGCAATTCTGTCTAAACGTTATAGATAATGTTCGAAAATTTAACATTAGAGTTAGTAGCAAAATTTAAAAAAATAATGGTAATGGCCAGTAATTATCAGTTGAATTTAATGATGAAATTTCAGGTATTTGTTTTAGTAAATTTGATAGAATGAAGCTCTCGCTTATTAAATCAGATAACAGCAACTATTTTGATTATCTTGAAAAGTTGAGAGATGAACTTAAGCTGAAATACAATAATCTTCATGATCCGATCAGTCAAGAGAAATATACAAAAATAAATATTGACCTAAACCGGTCGAAGGCTTTTACAAAAAGTGGTAAGTATATTCTCACCAGTGTAGCAATGAGAGAGTTATTTGAATGTCATCGAAAAGTAAGCGGAAAAATTAAATTTTATTTGTATAAATACGATAACGAATTATTTATAATACCTACTGTTGATATTTTAATGATAGGTGATGAAATTCTTTAAAAAAAAATAAGAAAGATAACTCTGTCTGTCTTCCTTGTATTGTAAAAGGAGATAACTCTGTCCTCATTAAGCAGTTATCCCGCCTGTTATATTGCATAACATTATATAACCGTCGCGATTTATTTCTTGTGTGTGTGTCGTGTTCAGTTACTTAAATGTCTATGGTCAGTGTGGATCAGTATAGTTTGTAACAGAAAATGATATTTTACACCTTTTAACTCTTCAGATAAATCTTGCGTTAATTCCAGGTCTTTTATATCTTCCATATAGCCGTGCAAATTCCAGGTAAGTTATTGGCTTCCAGCTACACAATGTACACAGTAGGTCATGCAACAGCTGTCCACAACAACATCCGGCAGATTTATTTTAGATCCACACTACAGACTATTTAGTAATAATAATTTCTAGAATAAATCTAGATAACACTGCATTTTATTCAGTATAATATTTTCTAAACGTGTGTGAATTTATTTTAGATCCACACTACAGTCTATTCAGTAATAATTTTTTAAAACGTGCGTGAGATGTATTTTAGATCCCACACTACCAGTCTATTCAGTACAGGTAAACTTCATAAGAATCTCTGAAACGTATATTTGTAACACTAGTCTGTCGTGCAGTGTTAAAGCGTCGAATTCTCGTACTCGAGGTCTAGAGTTCTATACCCGTGACGGACACATTCTCGATGGTGGCGGTACGATGCCAAATTTTTCATAATAAGTGGGGCTCCGTCCAGTTTCCTCGAAATTCAAGAGAGAAAAACATACTCTCCCACCATGTCACCACGTGATGGGTGCACTTTTGCACTCCCCGGGGTTGATTATGGGGGAGGGTATGCAGAAATCTGTTGAACGTAGTAAAGGCCCCGTTTATGTGTATGTGCTGTACTTAGAGCTAAGTACTATAATTAAGTTTATGTGTTGTGCTGTCCTTAGAGATAAGTTATTTATGTTTATGTGTACGTGCTGTCCTTAGAGCTACGTTAATTAAGTTTACGTGTACGTAATGTCCTTAGAAAATACGGATCACCCTCTGAACCTGCTAGAATATCGTTTGGTAATCTAGGGTTCACATGGGAGTATTGTCCTGTCAATATGTTTTGTAAATATTTTTTAAAATAAAAAAGATATTTATAATATTATATTTTGAATCATAACAGTAGTAATAGAAAACAGGAGTTTCTAGATCTGAGACCCCCTACCTCGACAAAACATATTTTGTCAGAAATATGCTAGAAAAAGCTTTATCATGTGAAAGTCTTATTTTGAGCTAGAAAAGGCTGGTGAAGAATGTCAACATAGAAGGATTTTGGAGCGGTAGGGGGTCTCGGAGCTAGAAACCTTGTTTTCTATTACTACTCAGAGGCGTGGCTCTAGGAACAACATCAGGAATAGATCTAAGAAAATGCGGTCGGTGGTGGACCAGGAAGGTCCATAAGACAGGAAAAGGCCTTCGACTACTAGGAGCTAGTCGTCGAATACCATTAATCTATTATCAAATCTCAATTTATGCGCTATTGCAAACACATGCCTGAGTCAAGAACGTTCCGGTGATTAAAACGTAAGCTTTAACACCAATCATAAACTGGGACGTTACAGGAAAAATGTCAAAGGTCTCCAGATTTGCAAAAGCTGTGATGCTCAAATATGTCGTACAGCTACATTCCCAATGAATTCGACACAATGCTTGCCAACTATTTGAACCCAGCCGGAATGGATCGAGTCATGGGTTATGCGAAATCATCGACTAAAACATGCATGTATTAAAGCCAAAACATCTAGCATGCACATTGTAGTCCCGTTTTCCTTCAAAGAGAATTTATCGCTCTTTTTGTAATACTCTAATATCTGTACCTATATTATAATATTTCGAGTACATTATTATCGGTAGTATTTACGTCATTATTTCCACACTCCCCCTTTTATCCTCCAATTTATCCTGTCAACGATCAGGTTTAGTACCTACCCTATTATAACGAACTTATCTCTCTACGAAGTTCGAAAGATATTTTTACCAGCACGGCGATACACACGTTTGAATAGCATTTCACCATGCGTAAAACTCCCACCTCAGACTGACCACCGTCATATACTTGCCACTGGTTATCGCACTTGCAATCTTGTTAAAAGGATATTGGATGCATTTTGAAAAATAAACTGGTTTAGGGTTTTGAAACATTTTTCATACATATTAGTTGTTCTCATCAATAACACAAAAACACGAGCTATCGTTAACTTGTGCATATTATTAGTGTTTCTTTCTATAAGAAATATTTTCTATGGTGGCCTTAGTTCTAAGAATGTTAATAGTTCTTAAAACAATGTACCGTAAACAGAAAATGCTACATCACGTAACGGAAGAAAGAAATACTTAAATAGTCATGTATTGCAAATTTAAGTCATCCAATAATATTAAATGATGCAGCTACTAACATCTTGTAGAAAGACGTCTTCTTACATAAATGTGTATGACCTCGGACGAAAATAATTCATACAATATTAAATTAAGCAGTTGTAGATAATAATGCAACAGCTGTTGAACGGACGGTTGTGACGGAATTAACACAAAATAATACTTGCAAAACTAGATTCACAAAAACAGGAAATAAAAGTAGCTTCTCAGGAATTATTTGAAATATAATTAATACTTTAATCTAATGCCTTACAAGCTTTGTAAGATAAGAAAAACAGCAGTAGTAATGCCAAAACAGTTGACAGCGAGCAATGCATTAAGGACAGATGTATGCGAGAGAGAGAGAGAGAGAGAGAGAGAGAGAGAGAGAGAGAGAGAGAGGAGTAGGGTACCTTCAAATCATACATGAAGCAGATTTCAGATGATGGTATTATTGCTGTATGTTACAGGTGTAACGTGAATGGTAGAGGTGAACATGCAGGTATAAAAATATGTGCGATATTTAATTCTGTTTACAAAATCTGAAAAGGGACGAAACTTATTGAGATCTCAAAGACATCACGTCATTTAAAAATTTGATCCACGTGGGGGATATGTTTAGATTTGTACTATCCAGATAATACCTGGCAAAACATGGTGCACAGTAATGTTGTGACAGATCTAATGTGTAAAAATCAACGATAACATTTCTAAACTAGAGTAAGTATGCAAATCACTGAGACATAAACGTTTTGGAACTTGCCATGACATCGATTGCATAGTGAGCGGTTATGGTAATCATCCGGGTTTGGAATAAAACATTCCGCACTACAGTTTCGTAGTTTGGCACAGGGTTTTGATGTTTATAGAAAACAAATTTCCCAGGTTTCGGTCACTTGTTATCCTAGTCATTTCAGATATGCTTTGGATATCTTAGATATTGTTAAAATAACCTTCAATTCCTGATTAAATTGTATGATTGTTGGGTATATTTTGGGTTACATAGTATATATGTAAGGGTGCAAATTTCTGTCGATCTATAAAGAGCACATTAATTTGGGCAGGTGAACGATTAATTAGATTTATAGGGACAGAAGCACGTTAGAATCGCTGTACTGCACGGATGGTTAATGTCTGTGTCATGAGGGAAGTGATTTTTATTTAAACCTTCGTTTATTTAACCGTCAGACAGACTAGGAAGGAGTGTTAATTTTCAATCGTTGTATCAGAAATGTTTGAATTGAAATTTTCCAGTTATTTGGACATGGGGACCGCAATTTTTCGCGCCTAGTTAAAAGCGGGAGATATATTTAGTCCGATTGATTACGCTAAATAAGGTGCGTGGTTCCCATACGAAAATTACTGTTTTAATATTGACCCATCGCCATATTAAATCAGTCTACGTATTCTGCAAGAGAAAACAAACGTAAGAGACTCCGAGCGAATTTGGAAGAGATTTTCTCGTAAAACAATTATCCAAGGGACCGTATGTCTGGAAAGTCGTACGACACATTTCTGGGTAGAAGAGTCAAAGCTTCAAAGCAAGGTATTTGCGCCAGTCTCATGTAATCAATATGACGATTTGTTTGATTTATTTGCTTACAGTTGCATGAATTTATTTGTTTAAATTCATAGATTAATTTTCTTGATATAAGTACAACTGTGTTGAGTTAATCTATCTGAATCCGTACAATGAATTTTCTTTATGTAAGTTTGACGAGTTGTTTGAATTTTCGTCATCTAGATTGTTATAGGTATTCTAGGATTTCATGCCTTACGTTAGTTGATATGTGTTACGAGAATCAGTATGAATTCACCGATCTTGGAATTTGTGTATTGACTTAAATAATGTAGTTAAGCCATGTAATGAATTTCATTCATTCATTTGTGTAATTGAGACGAGAACGAAGCTGTTATATCTTGTGGGACGTTAAGGTGAATCAGGGTTGAAACTAGCAATTAATCTTATGAAATTAGGTTTGTTTACGGTCAGTCACATTAGCTTGACCAGATAGCCTTGGTATCTGTTTGAATTCCAATAGAACTATATCTGACATAACGAGAGAGAGAGAGAGAGAGAGAGAGAGAGAGAGAGAGAGAGAGAGAGAGAGAGAGAGAGAGAGAGAGAGTAATGATCGATTCCCAGTAGGATATCTGATCAGAGATTTAGGTTGCTTCTCTGTTTTATTTTTGAAACGGGAATAGCTCCACACATGGAAGTACCACGCAGCGGTGCATCCCCGCACTGAAGCGCCACACATTGGTGTAACCAAGCATTGGTGTATCTACACAGTGAAGTACCACACATTGGTGTATCCACGCAGTGGTGTATCCACGCATTGATGTAACCCACACACAAAGTGCGAGAGCAGAAAGAGAGAAGGACCGAGAAGAATGGACACAGGATGTTGGAGTGAACCAGAATAACCAGGTTATGAAGTTGTGCAAGGCAATGACTTCGATAGTTCACTCGATTCTATGATGAACTAATTCTATCATTTAGTACAGATCGGCTATTTATATAAGTATATTTGTGTTTGAAATTCTGTGAATCATTTATTTAAAAAGAAGTGTATTATCCCAATTTAATGCATTTTCTCAGTTGTTTTATATAATTGATTAAATTGTAATCTTTTATGTACGGGGACTCGTGTCATTCTGTTTATACATCTGCTCAGATTTCTATGTATTCCACCTATAAGTTTCACACTTTTTATTAATATTTACTGGCTCCGGGCTATAACACCGACGGCGATCAACCTCTAGATAACGATAACCAATAACGTTTGGCAACACTCCCGACAATGGCACACCTAAACATTAAAATTTAATGCCAGTACAATTGGGATACGGTGTCTTGCTCAAGGACACACACTACGTTTGCCAACTAGTTCTGATCCAATGATAGGATCCTAACACACTCTTACCTTACAATAACAGTAATTCCTTGTATATATCAGATTGTATGACAGGATCCGAAGACGTTCTTGCCTTATAATAACAGTAATTCGTGGTATATCAAGTCTGCGCTGACCTAATAAATAATTTAACAAAAGGTAGAGACATTGACTTCCACGAATGTTTAGCACATAATCAAATAACAGGAATATTTTCCTTTCTGGTTCCCTTACAGTATAAGTTTAGTTTTGAGCCAAAACAAATCATTTAAGTAGAGCATTTGTCTTTCGTTTTACTGAATTTGAAATCGTTAGGCGAGTTGCTATTTGACTTTTGACCTTGTTCATTTATTTGTATGTTTGCTTTAATAGTCTGATTTCTGAAATATTTTCCACCCAAAACCCTTTTCTCTAAATGTGCATAATTCCTCAAAGATGATTTTTGGCTTAACTTATCAAATAATGTTCCACAGTTTGTTGAGTTGATTATCTTTTATAACCTAAAACTATCAATGTCATTTTAAGTGGGCGTGTATCTTTAACGATTCTATATATTGCTACATATACATGCTATGTGTGGATTGTGCATGTTGGACGATCATGTGTCTTGTTTGATATGCACATGCCACAGGTGGGTCATCCGAGACAAATCCATAGCTTGTTTTTATCCACACACGGTATGCGGGTGTATACCTTCGAGGTTTCTATCTATGTCTCGTTTAATATCCACATACTAATGGCAGGTGTGTATTCTGCACAAATCCATATCTTGTTTCATATACACATGCTACATGTGGGTGTTCATCCTGGACGATTTTATGTCTTGGTTCATATCCACATGCAATAGGTGGGCGTGTATCTGGACGATTTCATATCTTATTTCATATACACATGCCTATATGTGGGTGCATATCTTTGAGGATTGCATGTCTTGTTTCATATAAAAATGCTATATATGCGGGTGTGCATCCTGGACCATTGTATGCATTGTTTCATATACACATGCAACATGAGAGGGTATTCATCCTGGACAATTCTCTCTTGTTTTATATATAGATGCTATAGGTGGGTGTGTATACTGGATGATTGTATGTCTCGTTTCCTATGCACATTCTACATGTGAGGGAATCCTGGACGATTCCATATCTTGTTTCATATGTTCATGCTATAGGTGGATGTTCATCCTGTACGATTCTAAGTCTTGTTTCATATATACACGCTACATTCTGGTGTGTATCTTGGACACTTTTGCATCATGTTCCAGCTACACATACTATGTATATTTGTATCCTGCATTTTTCTGTCTTATTGATATCAATCTTGATGTATTACCGATCCCGGAGGTGGCAACAGATCTTTGTAGATATATGCCGTACTGTATCGAGTTCGCATGCAGCCATATGGAAGCAGGAAAGACGTGTATATACGTCGTCGCATGATACGCAGTCAGTCACATTCCACTATTCAGTCGACGATTTTAAGACATCAATATAACCTGACCTATCCGCGTATTATACAGCGGCAGATTTGGGCATATGTCGACCGTCTGTATCACTCTGTCTTTGAGGTAAGATACGTGTGGCACGAAAACATGAAGAAGATGGTACCTGGCCTTAACGACTATATTTTCTTGTCTGAAACATGGCTTTTAAAGTGTTGGTATAAAGCAATTTAATATACCAATACTTTTGATATATCAAAATGTGATCCGCCCATGGCGCCATAATACGCATAAATAAACATTCTTGAAACCGATGTTGATTCAGGGCATTTAGATCAATGATGATTTTCCACTCATTAATCATTAGTGACGTATGAAAACGATAAAAAGTATTAATAATCCCCGTTTTCTAAACGAATTAATATGGTACATAATTTCATCGCAATCCTTTCTGCTTTCCTTTCCCCAAGCCCCCTCTCATATATAAGGAACATAATGCACAGAACTCTGGAGTGAGATAAAAAGAATTTGGGCTGGATGAAAACCTTGAAACTGAACTTACACCAGTTAACCTACAAGAATATGGTTCGTCCCTAACGGTATGTGTACTTTTTCCTTGGGATTTATCTGAGTGTTAATTTAATCAACGATACAAAGTTGCAATAGCCTGTCGACAATATACGGTAAATTTCTTACAAGGCACTCATACTGTAGTGCATTTAATGCTTTTGTAATACCTTCTAGCAGGTATATGGGAGAAATAACAAAGTTACTTCTCCGTGGGTTCTTTAAATTTTAATCAGACGTGATGATGACGAAATGAATTACCAGACGAAGAAGAATGAGAAGAAGAAGACCTACAACACGTACACATGAAATATATAAATATTTTAAAGTAAACGAATCAATCACACACGGAAGTTCACAAAATGATAAGACGCGGGATTATTAAAAAATCTATCACAATGTAATTAATAAAAATTTACCAGCGCCGTGTAGTATTCTGATGTACAACAGTTATTTTCTTCGACACCATTTGCAAAGTATTGAGTAACATATTGCACCCAGAAATGTTGAAGTTGACTCCTGGAGAGTCGTTGGTGTAGTAAACAATGGAACAGAGAACTTGTTAATGTAATCAGCGGTTGCATGTTAGGCACATGCAATGCGGGCAACTCACATACTCACCATACGTACCACAGAACATGTCTATCGTCATTGGACATCACTGTACTGAATCTGTAATACCAAATTACTAAACGCACACAAACAATAATAATAGTGGTTTACATACTCCCAGACTGGCGTAAATATTGTCCAGACATTTATCAAATAAAATCACAAGATATCACATTAACAACTTTCTGTTACTATATACTCTTATCTACCGTAGCGATACTACAATGACTGATCTAGTAGATCAGCCACAGTGAGATTCGAACCCACCAGGTTCTCCCCGAAAGACCACTACCATCACATGTATTCACTATTCTATAGTAACTGATCTGAAAAGTATGCTATATTATACTACCTACAAAATACATAACTGAAGAATGTTGCCTTTCTTCATCAGGCTGAAATAAAATAGAAATATCAACTATTAATTAGACTGAACTAATAGAAACATAGCATAATGTGCAATATTAATTAAATGGAAATTATTAAATTTTTTTTTAATAGTTTAAAATATTGCTTTAAATCTGTCTGTGTTTTCAAATGTAACGACTAAAGGGGACACCCATTCCCAATACCTGTTCGGTGGTATGCTGACAGCTAGACCTCCTGGATGCTGGGATAGGTGGAGACTGGGTATTACTTGAGAATACGCCACCCGACCGAGGATCGGTATCCTCCATACTCGGTGTATTTACCGAAGACGAAGTCTGTTATGCACGGGTAGTCAGAGCAACCTCTCTTTTGGGGGTTGCAATATCCAGCTGAGACAGACCACGTGCACTCTGCTGGTTAAGGGTAAAATTGGTTTCCTGTAAAGGGGAACCAACTGTCTCAGTGGGAACAGACTGGAGGTTTCTGAGTCTGCTAACCCGGGGCTTGGGATCTGGTTTGTAGTCAGGCATGGGAAGAGAAAATTGGTATAAATTTCCACTTCAGAATCTGAGTGTTCTGGACTGGATCTGGAGTTGCTAAACATGGCTTGAGCATGGGATCTGGGGTTGCTGGGACTGATTGGGGTTTGGTCTTTCTGGCTTTTTTGGACCAGGAGAGCAAGGGAAGGTGGAAGGAGGTTAAAGAGAAACAAGAGGTTCCTGTGAAGGGTTCTCTGGTTTCCTTTGCCATGTTCTCGCTGTACCATGTAGACTGGTATGTCAGGGTTTGGAATCTCCTTGACTATATAAGGCTGGTGTTCCCAGCGGTCGTCAGTTTATGCTGCCATCTAATGCAACTTTCTTGACAAGTACGCGGTCGTTAACTTCTGGCTTGGAGACTCGAACCTTTTAGTCATAAACATCCTTGTTTCATGCAGCCTGTTCCCTGGCCTCTTCAGCAGCACATCTGTAAGTATACTGCAGGAGCTGTTGAAGTTTCTGTAACCAGCCGGATCTTTGGCACCATCATTTCCAGGACTGGTACCCAAATAGGCGTCGACAAATAGCCTGGGATGCCAACCAAACATTAAAAATGGGAGAAATACCCAATAGCATCACTTTTGGTGGCATTATAGGCCTGGAAGATTGGTCCGATGTAAGATTTCCAGTCAAATTACTGGTTGGCATTCAGTGTACCAAGCATTTTTAACAGGGTTTGCTTGAAACGCTCAGCTGAACCGTTCACCATGGGGTGATGTAAAGTAGTATAAGATTTCGCTACTCCCGCTAGCTTGCATAGTTCCTTTAACTCTCGAAGTTCCGGCCTTGGTCGCTTTGGAGCCTTTCAGTAAAAGAATAAAACTTTATGAAGTACTCATACAGGGACTTGGCGGTTGTCTGGGCCGACCGACTGCAGCATGAAACAGTTTGAGCATATCTAGTGAGCAACACAATTGGCAAGCGGCACTGACTCTTCAGCTGCCATGCTTATGGACTTGACCATATTAGCAAAGACCTGTGGTCTTTTCTTGAGGCCATCGGCGTCTGTGTGGAGTTTGCCTGGTTTCTACAAGATTGTAAAATCAACATTAGCTAGGGAGGCTAACCAGCGATGCCCTGTGGTATCTAACTTGGTTGTAGTAGTGACGTAGGTCAGGGGGTTAGAGTCTGGGACGACCTCAAACGTATTCGAGACCAGATAATTGTGGAATTTGTCTGCGATTGCCTACTTCAATGCCAGAAACTCCAGGTTATGACCTGGCCACCACTTTTCAGAGGGCCTGAGACCCCTGCTAGCATCGGCAAGAAACCACTCCATTTTGCTTCTGATATAGAATGGCACCAAGTCCGTTGATTGAAGCATCAGTGTGTAATATGAAGGGACGGTTGAAGTCTGCATAAGCAAGAACAGGTGGGGATGTAAGCCTCGATTTAATGGTATTAAAAGCTTGCTTTTGAGGTTCACCCCAGGTCCAAGCAGTGCAAGTGGTCTTGGTCGTTTTACTATTTTTCTTACCGGCGGGTCCATTGGTAGAATGTTCTTTAAGTAGGTCATTTAATGATTCCACTATATGGGCATAGTGTTCAACGTACCGACGGGAAAAACCAGCAAAACCAAGGAATTCGCGAAGTTCCATAACATTCCTGGGGGTAGGCCACTTAGTCACGGATGAGATTTTCTCCGGATCAGTGGAAATACCATACTGGCTAATGATATGACCGAGGTAAACAACAGAAGTCTTGAAGAGCTCACACTTAATCGGCTTAAGTTTAAGTCCGTGTTTCGCAAGTCTTCCGAAAACGGCTTCGATGCGTTGGATATGTACCCCAAAGGTTCTTGAGAAGGTCTGGATGTCGTCCAAAAAGATTAAACTTTCAAATGTAGGTCACCAATACATCGTTCCATCAATCGTTGGATGGTGGCAGGGGCATTGGCGAGTCGGAATATCATCCTTTTCTACTGAAAGAACCCAGGATACCGACAGAGAAGGCAGTCTGTTTATCTTCTTCTTGTATTTCTACGTTCCAGTATCCAGATCGGAGATCGAGCTTGGAAAAGTAGATCGAACCTACCAAACTGTCAACAATATCATCAGATCTTTGCAACATATATGCGTCACGTTTGGTACGAGCGTTAAATTGACACCAATCGATACAGAAACGAAGTGACCCGTCCTTTCTGTTCAAGGCTACATTAGACGAGAAGGGAGACTCAGATTCTCTAATGATTCCAGCTTGGAGAATTCTTTGATATGTCTGCTTAAAAGGCATTGGATCTTCCAACACAATCTTGTTGTTGTGGGGCTTAACGCCATTTTTCAGCACACGATAGGTTATACATGGCAGCCAGTATTAACGGTGGAGGAAGAAACCGGGAAATCCCCGGAAAGAACCACCGACCCACGAGAAGCTACTGGCAAGCTTTCTCACATATCCACATTCGCCGAATCCTAGACTCGAACCCACGCAGATAGAGGTGAGATGGCAGTCATCAGTAACGGAGAGCGCTTTAGACCACTCGGCCACTCGGGGCCCCAACACAATCTTGTGTTTTACAAGGTTAGTGAGTCCAATATCAGTGGAACGTCTAGCAAAGAGATGGGTCCAATTACGTAGGGACTGTTTCACTCTCAGCACTTGGGCTGGTATGAGGTTCCGAGTATCTAAATGTATTCCTAAATCATTAACTGGGGAGGATTTGTCAGGGAGGGACATATTTAGATCAGAGGCGAGATTATCCACTACATCAACCTCTAATCTGACACAAAGTGGACTTGGGACTAAAAATAATAGGTTTCCCGGTCATATTACAGACCCTGACTGAAATCTTACAACAAGAACTAGTTTGTTGTAATCGTGTTACCCAGGGACACACTGTAAAATTGGGCGCGTCTTGGAGGTTTTCAGTGACCACTTGGGCCATGTCATGGAGTACACCTCTGGCCACGCAAGAAATGGTAGCAAATTCATTAGGGGTTACGATAATAGTCTTTTTGCTACAATTCTTAGCAAGAAAAGATTTTTGGGTAATGCTATCTATGGCAGTTCTCATTTCCGAGGGATAGATATGTCATTATCGATAGATTCCTTTAAGATGCGAATCACATCAGTGCCTATAATGACCCAGCATTCTGCGTCTAAAGTATTATCTTGGATGACCAACATTGGAACATCCATAGATAATGTTCAACAGGTAGGGACTGTAACAGTCCGCTCAATATACCCTGTATATTTTAGTAGGGTACTGTCTGAATGGTCGGTTGGAAACCTGTGTATCCAGTGGCAACAATTCCGGTCTGTTATGCAAGGAATTTTATGCATTCTGAGACATGGTAGAAACCATCGATCCAGAATCGATGAGTGCTGTAAAAATAGTGTTATTTATAGTTACAGTGCCCGCATTCGATACACCAACCAAAGGTTCGGCAAAGGTATGGTCATTATGTTCGCCAACCTATGTTCGGCCCATAACAGAGGTTGTTAATCTTAGTCTGGTTCGACTGATTGTTGTTGACAAAATTGGCATTGCCTCTTTTCAGAAATCCGTGACGAGACTCTCTACCTCGGAGTCTTTGACCATAGCCGGGGCGTCGTGTCCGATAGGATCCCTGGGCATTATCAGGCTGAGATTGGCCATCAAGTCGTTACAACATCCGATCAAACTTACGATCAAGATTATCAAACCTAGTCTCGAGCCTAATCACTAGGACAGGCCAGCATCGGCAGAAACCACGTTCGACTTGACTCTGCCAGAAGGATTTGTTCCAGTAGCACCTAGAAGTAGAACTGTTACTGGTAGCACCTAACGGGGATAGTGAAAGTTCATGTTCTACTAACCGAACTTCACGAACGAGATCTCCGGAGGATTGCACCAAATCATACCTGTGCCTGGTATGGCTTCTAAATCTGTCGGAACGTAGGGATGTCCAGAACTTACTTAGTAACATATCGTTACGAGTGTCGTCACTCTACTGCATGTAACAACATGGCCTCTAGCTGACAAGCAAATGCAGTGACACTCATCAGTGTGCTGATGTGCACTAAAGAACTCTTGCATCATATTGTTCTTGGTTGCAGTGGGTACAAACATGGAATCTATCTTATTAAGCATGTGTTTAATAACGGGGGTATCACCTAAGGATATAATAGCTTGGACAAGGGCACTAGATGTAACATCTGAAAGTAAACACCTTACCTCAAATCGCCATTCCCGGTACGTGACTTCAGTTTTGGGACAAGGTTCCTCACCAGAAAAGAAAGGCAATTTGGGAATAATGGTAGGGGTAAGTGTGTACCGGACTGGGTTGGGCTCAAAGTCATCGGAGTCTAGACAGCCTCGTGCTTTTTACTAGGTGTGGGATAATATAACTTGGCCATGGCTTTTTCCTTGGGGGTTGACGTGTTAGTAGGCACTTGCATTCTAGAAAACAACGGTGTAATATGATGCTCTTCTACTTTTGGGTCAACAGTAAATACTTTATATTTACCCGAGGCTCATCCTTTTCACCATCTCTCCTTCCGAAATAAAACTTCTGCGACATCGCGAAAACTAGCTAGCTGTACGCACACGCAAATACACGACAACCCTTTATAGTTTAGATATACAAAATATCTAATACACAAACATAAATATAATATAAAGGATACAAGTGGCAGATATGACCACAACTGAAACATAACAAACGTGGTAGCAATGACTCTCTCCGCTGCATTGTCTATGACTGATCTACTCCTATAAAATTTAATACATTGTATATATATCAAGGCAATATAGCTGTCACTCTCGTGGCTTGAAATACAAATATGTCTAATATATCAATAAAATACACGTATCAGCTGTATCACTCCGTCATCAGGAAGCCAGTTTCATTACCTGCATCACAAAACACTTACACACAAATAACACATAGCAGTAACTCGGGGACACAGTTACCAGTGGTATATTGATACAGTCATGTATTTCATTCTCATCACCGTGATGTTAGCTTAGGTTAATTAATGAGAATAGGACAGTATTAGAAGTGTCACTTTGTAGATATATGGGGCTTCCGGATAATCAAATACTAATTATATCAAATCAATAATCACTTACGATATAAATAACAATATTTGTCTACTGAAAACAACGATCACGTGACCATACATCTTCACAGTATGTCGTATAATGGTCAAAATGCACTCATGAACAAATAACTACGCCAAATTTATCAAAGCGGTAATATTTCAATAGTAATAAAGGTTAATACCTCAAACAATAAAAATTACCACAATAATATAGTTATCTTAATTCTACTTACATAGTCCAAAAGTCAATAAAATCCTTCACAATAAAATCACATAGTAACAACACTACTCAAATCCTTGCGCCAAATTTGTTCTATTTTCCACCAATTTTACGCGAAACTATTGGCGAATTTTCGTAAAACTGTTAATGTTTTCACTCGTTGAACTGAAAACGATAGTGTTTCCACCTGACAGGAAACAAACTCAAATAATATTCACTGCAGAAAACTGCCACTTTTGCCTCGGCCAGGTGTCTTTGAACGCACCATTCCTCTAATATCCAGGGCCGCTGGTCTTCAATTAAATCACGATGGGCGCCATTGTAATACCTTCTAGCGGGTATATGGGAGAAATAACAAAATTACGTCTCCGTGGGTTCTTTAAATTTTTAATCAGACGTGATGATGACGAAATGAATCACCAGACGAAGAAGAATGAGAAGAAGACCTACAACATGTACACATGAAATATATAAATATTTTAAAGTAAACGAATCTATCACACACGGACAGTTCACAAAATGATAAGGCGCGGAATTATTAAAAAATTATCACAATGTAATTAATAAAAATTTACCAGCGCCGTGTAGTATTCTGATGTACAACAGTTATTTTCTTCGATACCATTTGCAAAGTATTGAGTAACATATTGCACCCAGAAATGTTGAAGTTGACTCCTGGAGAGTCGTTGGTGTAGTAAACAATGGAACAGAGAACTTGTTAATGTAATCAGCGGTTGCATGTTAGGCACATGCAATGCAAGCAACTCACATACTCACCATACGTACCACAGAACATGTCTATGGTCATTGGACATCACTGTACTGAATCTGTAACACCAAAATACTAAACGCACACAAACAATAACATTAACAAACAGTGGTTTACACTTTATTGTTGTTGTTGCTATTGTTTCTTAAACCTGTTATAATGTTCTAAAAATGGATTATTATTAATTAAATAGAGACAGAAGCAGAATTATGACTTAGATCAACTGTAGAAATATTAAATATTTTAATTACCTCTTGTTTGTTCGTCATATCCCTAAGTTTCTACGCCACACTTATTTCCATGCGCCGTTACGTGAATGGCTTGAGCGTTCAGTGTTTGTAGTGCTTTACTTTCTTCATTAAAACCATCTTTCATGCTTAAATCATAAGTATGTCTTATATTGATTTAATCAATTACATAAAAATAGAAACTCAAAAAAGAAAACAATCAACTTATCAAAATGTAAAGGCTATTGTGAATGGCCACAAAAGGCACAGAACCACATTTTGCATCGGACACACTCGGCAAGGATGTGAGGAGTTCATTCACTCGGTCAATACAAAGGTACATGTAGTTAATCTCAACTCCGTTTAAAGGGAAAATATGTGTATTTGTATGTAACATAAATAATATATATGTAGAGTATCTACACTGTATCAATGATATACCACTCATTGTGTAAATTTTTCATTAAAAGGAAACTCGGCAAGTCTCGTTATTTTGTAATGACAAATTTATACATCTGATACAACGTACATACTACACATATATTTTCTCTCTGTCTGCATATATATATATATATATATATATATATATATATATATATATATATATATATATATATATATATATATTACAATCACATTAATTTTATCTCTTTCTGAACAGTTTTGCTAATCAACCGTAACCAATTTTAAGAGACTCAATGTCCTCCCAATAAATTTCATTTCATAAATATTTTCCGTCTTTTAATCTTTAAGTTTAATTAATGTTTTATTTGAAGGCATTGTGTTTTTGTTGTTTTTTCTTCTTAATTCTGTTCTTCTATAAATACAACATATTTGTAAGCATGAAGTAATTTACCTGATCAAGAGAAGATGTTCCATCGGATTATATAACGCCACCATTGAACTTCTGTATACCATATCATAATATAGCTATAGCTATAATATAGTATAGTATAGTACAGTATAGTATAGCATAGTATAGTATAGTATAGCATAGTATAGTATAGTATAGTATAGTATAGTACAGTATAGTATAGCATAGAATAGTATAGTATAGTATAGTATAGTATAGTATAGTATAGTATAGTATAGTATAGTATAGTATAGTATAGTATAGTACAGTATAGCATAGCATAGTATAGTACAGTATAGTATAGTATAGTATAGTATAGTATAGTATAGTATAGTATAGTACAGTATAGTATAGTATAGTATAGTATAGCATAGTATAGTATAGTATAGTATAGTACAGTATAGCATAGCATAGTACAGTACAATATAGTATAGTATAGTATAGTATAGTATAGTATAGTATAGTATAGTATAGTACAGTACAGTATAGTATAGTACAGTATAGTATAGTATAGTATAGTATAGTATAGTATAGTATAGTATAGTACAGTATAGTATAGTACAGTATAGTACAGTATAGTATAGTATAGTATAGTATAGTACAGTATAGTACAGTATAGTATAGTACAGTATAGTATAGTACAGTATAGTATATTATAGTATAGTATAGTATAGCATAGTACAGTATAGTATAGTACAGGATAGTATAGTATAGTATAGTATAGCATAGTATAGTATAGTATAGCATAGTATAGTATAGTATAGTACAGTATAGTATAGTATAGTATAGTATAGTATAGTATAGTATAGTATAGTATAGTATAGTACAGTATAGTACAGTATAGTATAGTACAGTATAGTATAGTATAGTATAGTATAGTATAGTATAGTATAGTATAGTACAGTATAGTACAGTATAGTATAGTACAGTATAGTATAGTATAGTATAGTACAGTATAGTATAGTACAGTATAGTACAGTATAGTATAGTACAGTATAGTATAATATAGTACAGCATAGTATAGTATAGTACAGTATAATATAGTATAGTACAGTATAGTATAGTATAGTATAGTACAGTACAGTATAGTATAGTATAGTATAGTATAGTATAGTATAGTATAGTATAGTATTGTATAGTATAATATAGTATAGTATAGTATAGTATAATATAGTATAGTATAGTATAGTATAGTATAGTATAGTATAGTATAGTATAGTATAGTACAGTATAATATAGTATAGTATAGTACAGTACAGTATAGTATAGTATAGTATAGTATAGTATAGTATAGTATAGCATAGCATAGCATAGCATAGCATAGCATAACATGGCATGGAATGGCATGGCATAGCATAGCATAGTATACCATAGCATAGAATAGTATAGCGCAGGGCAGGGCAGGGCAGGGCTGGACAAGACAGGATAGATTTTCCATTTCATCTTAAGTCGGCCATTTTTATCGGTATCCCCGTTTGGTGAATGGATGATGCAGTTTTTGAATAGACTGGTATGGTAACAAGACAGGTCACGTGGTAGGGGTGTATATAAAGGCCAGAAGGTGCGCTGATTCATGATATCCTACGAGTATTGACGAGAAAGAAGATGGAAGAGGAGCGAGAAATCATGATGATCTTGAAATAATTCTTGTAATAAACAGGCTTGAGGTGAAATGTATAAAGAAGTCTTTCCACAGCTATATCGATATTAAAGTTAATAAAGGAATCGTTTCATCTTGTTCGCATGGGAGAACGCCAGGTTTCAAGAAGACTTATCTAGCGTCAATACCAGTCTCTGAGTGAAAACAATAGAGTTTGTTTGTTGTTGTTGTAGGGCTTAACGCCATTTTTCAGCACACGATAGGCTATACATGGCGGCCAGTATTAATGGTGGAGGAAGAAACCGGGAAATCCCCGGAAAGAACCACCGACCCACGAGAAGCTACTGGCAAGCTTTCTCACATATCCACATTCGCCGAATCCGAGACTCGAACCCACGCAGATAGAGGTGAGATGGCAGTGATCCGTAACGGAGAGCGCTTTAGACCACTCGGCCACTCGGGGCCCCAAAAACAATAGAAACTACCAAAGCTGTAAATATTTATTTACACACACCTCCTTACACGAATGGATATAGTATATCATATTATTATATGCACTTTTGTGTCTCAGTTAACGTTACAGTGTTAGCATTGTGCAATATTTTTCCATACTGCATAGGTTCATATTGCACGACATGTGTGTTTAAAAATAGTATCGTGTATTATTAACTACATCAATTGTTTAAAAAAAATGTACTGTCATATAGCAGAAGCTTTAGCTTTTGGTTTATACGATATCTTTGTGGTTGAACTAAGCAAGCTGTTTCGTCTATATAAAAGTAGATATGATACAATTAACGATGTGGATACGTTCAGTGAGTCACAAAAGAAACTTTCAACCAATCAAACAAATTAATGAAGTATTCGCAATGTCCACAACCAATGTGAGACACACAGTATTAAAACAGTTATTTCCGAGCAATGTTTATAACTTTTCGAAAATATAATGGTTCAGACTATGACAAGTGCTGACTAGGGTCTATAAAATAACATCGAAGAACATACTGAAGCTAAGGGCTATTGCATATTTATCAGAGACGTACCATTTGACAAGTCAGTCAAAACACTAAATTTGAGAACCAAAATGCAACTGAAGGTTTTGGTACAAAACTACGAGCTCCATAGCAAATAAGCCAAGGTGACGAAGGAGCTTATTTCCTGCTTGATCAATGGATTATCACTCAGCGACTGCTTTGCAATTTTGCCAGCTTAACTTTCTGGATACAATTTGTTGGATTTATGCCTATAGTAGGCTAGCAACTGGAGCCATACAGGTCATGTACACAGCTGGGAACCCTCCAATAAAGAGAGTGCAAGTGACAGGGCATAAAAATATGTCTTCTTTAGCTGGTGATAAGAATGGCAATAAATATACTTATATATTTGCATCTTGGATATCCCCAAACTATTCTTTCTTAGTTAGTTTTGCAAATCTGAATTAGGTGACCAATGTGATGGGTTTCAAAACTTGACACACTGCGAAACTGCGCTGTAATTTCGACAACATTTCTAACAGAAATCACATTCCATTTGGTGCGCTCAAAACGAAATGAATGTGCCATAGCATAGGGTCTTTTTGTTACTTTCAATTAAAAGAATTCATATTTTTCCTACATTATAATTCCAAACAATCATTGACGGAACAGAAACACTAGTACAGTTCATTCAAGACCAGTCCCTTAACCGCTAAAATTCACATGTATATCGTATGGAATAGACCCAGCTAATAAATCCAGTCCGTCACAAGCAGAAAAGCAAAATAGGGTTGGATCGACAGATAAAGCAAAATCAATCCATTCTAGACAAACTGTTTAAGCTGTTTCAATGCGAATTCATTCACAATATGACTCTAAATTTAAATTTTAAGTAGTCTAAACACAATATGACTTTAAATTTAAATTTTAAGTAGTCCAAACACGAAAATTATTTTTAAAACTAATGAATAAAGCACTGCCATTGAGATTGAAGGATGCTGGGCAGTGCTATGTACGCATTAATATTGTTACTGTGTCCTGATGACTCTACAGTTGTGCATTTATTTTTGAATACAGCTTAAATACAATTACTTTGTTTCTTGTAATTTGTTCTTTTTATTATTTTTATACCTTAGGTAGAATAAAACAAAATGAATATATAATAAAAACTTTCTTGCATTTGTATTGGAAAATATGAACTCTTTAT